>JAAMPI010000389.1:0-39777 GCA_013054445.1 Cudoniella acicularis
ATTTTGACTATTTAAAAGAATATTATCCCTACTAACATCTAGTTTATAAAGATAAAACGTATTAATAAATAGTAAACAATACACATATGATACAGTTCCCAGCATATAGTCAGTTGCAAAATAATTTTTATTAAAAAAATAATGAAGATAAATTATTCTGAAGTTGTACGGGGGCTTCTTGATGCAAGAGCGAGTGTGCTTTGCAAGGATTGCGATGGCAATACGCCGCTCATTCTTGCGGCGGGTGGAGGGCACCCTGCAATTGCAAAGCTTCTAATAGACATCGGATCGGACGTGGCGGCTACCAATAGATTTGGGAATACTGCCCTAGATGCTGCTATTTGTGGGCATCATACAGAAACAGCTAATCTATTTGTCCAAAGAGGTTCGGATGTTGTCGTTATTTCTGGAGAGAATTTGTAAGAGCTAAAAGCGGAGAGTAACTGTACATTATGGGAAACCAATGAGAAGATAGCCAAAACTTGAACAGATGTCCGATTGACCTCCCCGAGAGGCTATCCTTCGATATGAGAGTGGCCGAGCGAGCAATGAAACACAAATGCATTTACAGTATAGCACATTGGCAATTCCTTGCTGTCCTTTCCCTCAAATTTTCCTCGCGATCGCTCTCCTCGCTCTGCGGCCTCTCGAATGCGTCTTCTTTACAGAATTCGCACATTCCATCCTCAACCACATCTGCGATTCGTTCTGGGTATGGATACAAGCCACATTGTCGTTCGAGTCTCTTCGCTTTGCTGCACCAGGATTTGAGGGACCAGTAAGTGCAGTTGCAGAGCACGAAATTCGTTTTTTTTATACTTGCACATTTTGTGGAAAAACTGGGAGGGCTGGTTTTCCGCTACGGCGTCTCGTTCTCTTAAGGAAATTGTCTCATTTGTCTCGAGATATTGACAGGTAATCGAGAAATGTCCAACTATTTGCGGTAATAATGATGCTTAGGGGTGCATCAGACACAAAATACTTTAAATAAAGTCAAAGAGTTGACAACTATTTAGGATCAGGAGTGAGAATCCTTTAAATACTTAAGATTTTCTACAATCAACATTCACACCACGATGACTACAGCTGTGCCAACAGAACCCATTCACAAACGACTGGAGCAAACGCATTTTGGGGTTAACTCACGCTCAACAAAGCAGCAGAAATAAGTCATAAACAGCATCTTCAACTGACACCAATGTGGTTTCGATGTTACCTTGTAAGCTTCTACTTTTGGTGATTCACAACGATACCACACCACTGAAGAGCATGGGCTTCAGTATCTCGCAAAGTGCCATACAGGTACTTAAATTTCAAGAAAATCTTCAGCACATCAATTTCTTCACAAGACCTTCAGGTTTTAGTACCAGGCTATTAGAAATTTTCCCAAGGACCTCTCTAGTTACAGTTTTAAATCCTCAAGAAAATCCAAAGTTTGCCCTTCAGCCTCCTTCAACTCTTCCTGAAAGAACATACACCAGTTCCATTGCTCTCTCAAGTGATAGAACCCCGGCACCCGTGGGAAATCTCTGCAGTTCCAGATAGCAAGATAGCAGCGATCTTCCATTTGATAGAGGAAATGGCGACAACGCAGATGGTGGATTTTGATGTAGTTGCACATTCCGAGAGACCAGTGATTTTTCTCCTCTTGGCAATAAAAATCGAGATATCACTGCATTTTTATTTTGTTAAATAATTTTTAGTCTGTAGTGCCAAGCTAAAGAGAAGAATCATTCAGAAATTATATAAGATCTTAGCTTCAACCGCAAAACGGTTGTCGGTCACTGCCACCCATTCACCCACACCGCTTCAAATATCTCTAATATTAGGTGACATGAAGAGATTTTTTTTTTTTATTCCGCGGTGATAAGCAATGAAAAAATACGGAGAGCGAGGGATAGATGTACTTCGTATTTCGTGAAGCTGAAAGGGTTGGTGGCGCTAGCACTATTTCAGTGTCCATGTGCAAGCCATGCCCTGCTTCGTCCCATGAGTGTAACAATGTGCCTCGTAGAAATAATTTTGATTTGCTGGGCTGGGCTGTCACACTCGCATCTTATTGTGCGCCCTGTTTTCAGCTTTCTCATTTAGGGAAGATGTTTTGAAGCTAATCGCCTTGGCATCGAAACCCCTCCCCCTGAGGAGACAGCCCCGCCTTTCATTTCTCGCTTAGGGCTACACCCAACCAAGCCCAAGATATCGCAATTGCTCTAAAAATATTTTGCGGTGGATTAAATTGAGTTTAAATAATTACGTATGAAAGACAACATATACGTAGACATTGATTAGTAATCATTAAGAGAGAGGGGCGATGGAGGAGGACGGCGTGAAAGGAAAAGGGTTTTGCTACGAAGTAAAAGATGTTACGAAGTAGTAGGGGCCAGTAGGCTTCAGGCCTATTTATAGTAAACTGACCACTAGAATAATGTACAGCGGGGGCTGGCTGCACAGAGCACCCCACACAATGAGCACGAAAAATACACCGAGCAACATTGCACAATTATATTTTAAGTAGCTTAAATGACATTTTGATAATCCATTAAATTTATTTCTGCAAACCCAAACAAAAATTCATAATATATGTCCACATCACCCACATGCGCCAGTACCTCTCCCACAGATGGAGACTTCGGAAATAGCAACTGTCTTGACCACAAGTCAAATTCTACACACCTTCATCGACTAAAACTTTAACGTATGAATGACCGTTGAACTAGATTGCATGATCGCATTCTGGGAGAATTTTCCATTAGCTTCCGCCGAGACAGCCACACAGAGCACGAAGCTCGCTGAGATTGCACATGTTTCAACTGCGAACTTTCCACTGCTAAAGCTTTTTGTGAATAGATTGATAGCCACTTTTATAATTTAGCCTGTTTGCTGAACCGGCAAGCAGTGGAAGCGGTGATGCTGAGATTTGAATTATCGGGTCCTTTTGCTTAAGTGGGCCCACCAGAGAAAGATAAAAGGGATATATTTGAAGAGGATATAGATATTGGTATTTATATTCCTGGAAATGACGGCTGTGATTCCATGGGAAGTGGTTCCAATATGAAATATTATTTTGTGAATCACTTTTTGTACTTATATGACTTCGATTATTCTGCGGCCAGCTTCGCGAACTCACATCAAACACTTAAAAGAGGCCAAATAACTATTCTATTTAAAAAGAATTCAATCACAAAAATGGAAGATAGGGTAAAGTTCTTCACATCCCCTTGCTCTTGACAATATCTTGCTGTAATAGAGGGCTTATTGTTTGAGGTGTTGCGATTGAGTAGCTTCATGGCACTGACTTGAAAACGGTCGAAGCGATAACAAATTTACAAATTTACAAATTTCAGGATATTTGAATAAAAGCCTTGCATTTACTTACTTGTAGTTGCCTCAAAAATTCCTACAACTAAATTCTCTTCTCCCAATGACGAGCTACTTTGAAGCCGCCGCCTTCTTCAAGGAAGGGCAATTATCCCAACCACAGGCTTTGGTGGGGTAGATGGTTTCCTTCGTTTCTCTTCTTGCGCAAGCGTCTGTATTGTCATATCGTGCTGCGGTGGGACAGTAATGATGAAATGTCCATTCTTCACCTGGCTTGCAGCCATCCTTTTTGCAGGCGAGAATAGTCTGGGTGTAGAAGCATATCTTGGTGGAATTGCTGCTGCGACAATGATTGCCTCCAGAATTGGTGAGTGCTGGTTTTTTGTTTTGGTTGCGAGGTTATGTCTTGGGGGGGGGGTTTCAATTCTGCTCAGGCCCGAAAATATACTCTTTGGGAAACCCGCGTTGTGATTCAAAAAAATAATATTTTCTTGTGTTACTGTAAGTATGATTAGGTATTTCTGAATCATGCCGTTATCATTGAATTACTATCTGTAGCCTGACGAAAATCCTCCTTCGCGATGGCTCCCTCTGAATCCTTTCGCCATGCTGCCACGAAATCCTGGAAAGGTGGCATCCGGACACTAAAATCCTGCGAAATGAACATTGATCCCACCATGATCTCCATACATGGCGTACTGATACAATGTCTTCGTACCACGATACGGACACTTCTTCGCGCCAGCTCTCTCGCCGTGTGTGCACTCGTAGCTCAGTACTTCGTATTTGCATTTGCATGCGTAGACGTATTTTTCAAATTCGTACATTTTGTAAAGATATTTGTGGTTTTTTGGTTGGATTGTTGAAATTTTGAGAGTGTAAAAACTTTCGTCGGGTTTAAGATAGAGTGGTGTTCTTTTATCTTTCTCGAAGTTCACCCAATCAGGGAATGAGGGATCATTCACAAAAGAAATTGCTGTTGAGATTCATATTTTGCAATTTTTCAGAAGGGGATGGGCGAACTAAATTATGTGACTATTTTACGTAACGCCCGTGAAGCGAGTAAGTGAACACTCGACTCAGAAGCAGAAATGCCGAGGATCTTCAATAAACTTCCGCTAAAATCATTGAAAATATTGACAATAAGAAATTAGATGACTTTGGAACCGCGGGCTTGTGACTCCACTTGGCTTCTCTAGATTAGTCACTTCGTATTGGCGGGAATGTGCTGTCACCGAATGGACTAGTCGACTCGCAAACTTCCCAAACACTTCAAAATAACAAAGTAACTAAATAACCATGAATTAATAATTGTATGAAATTTATCTCAAAACATGAAAATATTAATTGAAGTTACCTTTCTTTACTTCAGAAAAGAATAAGCTTTGTAGAAATAGTCAATTGTGTGGATTTTGTAGGTGGTCTGGGGCGGCGCCAGTTTTCCATTTCTGATGCAAGAATGACCCCAAATCTAACAAAACTAGCACTAGGTTAATAATTAACTCATAGTGAACTAAACCGAGTAAAGGGAAAGCGGAAGCGCAAACTAAATACTCAAAAATAAAAATTAAAGCTAGTCTCTAATAGTTTTCTCTGCAACAGCGAAGCCATTTCTAATCGTTTATATTTTTCCAAAATACGCTCTTTCTTCCCATCTCACTCAATCACTGGAAATTGACCCATTCAAAAACAGAGAAGAAAAAAACTTCGTTGAGTAGCGCTGCAATTGCAAACATGGGTTCGCTGAGTGCCCTCAGTCCATCGGCCACCATCGTCTTCAATATTCTCACCGATCCTCTCATCCTACGGCTTGTATTTTTGAAAACGACACTTTTGAAATGGACTTCACCGATGGCCAACTTCTCAGTTAGCTTACTTCGCCGATCAGCTCCCTCCTTATTTGAAACGATCTTCGACCCTACTCTACTCGGGCTCGTGTGGCTAAACAGGACGAGGCTTTTGAACTGGGCTTCATTCATTGTCCGCTTTCTAGATAATTTGGGTATTTCTCGTTTCTGGGTAAGTAAAAAGGCATTTCAGATACCCCTCGTTAATTTTCAAAATTCAAAACATGGCTAACGCAACACCTCCAACATCAGCAAACATGTCTACTATTTTTCATCGCCCGACTCATGTTCAACCTATACTTTGACTGGACTCGAGGACTCTTAGCTCAGAAGATTGGGCGTGAAGATGTCCTCAGACAGTTGCAAATGCCATCGCCAGCCGAAGGCTACGAGAAAATAAGAAGGCTTTGCGCAAGGGAGAGTTCTTTTATGGGTTGGGTAGCCGACTTTGACTTCCCCGAGGAGAAATCGAGCGAGGACGAAGATGATCCAACCCCAAACTCTGGTTACGAAACTAGAATTCAAAACTCAAAAAACAATAGCTCGGGTGGAAGTGATGCAGACTGCTCCAGCTCGGAGCATCCATACCGAGACTACGATAGCTCAAATAAAGATAGCGACATAGAATCCTCCCATTCTGAGTATCGGGACAATCACTCCGCAGTGGATTCTTTTTCGGATTTCGAAAATGATGTCAGTGACGACATTGAGGGGCTTGCAGACGAGTCGAGCGAGGGTGATAGCGAGTTTTCTTCAGATTGGAGTTCTGACTTCGAAAGCAGGGTTAGAGATGGTATCCAGGGGTTTGGTGAATTTTCAAGTGAGGGTGAAGACACTCCGCCCTCGGAAATAAGCTACGATAACATGCTGGAAAAATCTGGAGGAGATGAATTGGTTGATGGATTTGACTCAGAATACTCCAGCACTGAGAATCTGGGCAACTTCCACAAAGCCGATCCGAATCCAGAACTTGAAAATGATCTCATAAAAAAACTAAATGACGACGAAAAATTTAGCGCCATGACGCGTGAGTCATTTGCTAGCTACTGGATTTTGATCCAGGAGAGTTTCTTTTCCGGCAGAGTTCAGCTGGATGCATTCTGTAAAGACATTTGGGTTGCTTTGGAATTTTCGGTTTTAGATGTATGGGACTTGGCTAATGGCTTTTTCAATGATCTCTCTGATACAGTCGTCCATGATCTTACTGTTGGAAATGAGTGTTATTGCTGCGAGGAGAAGAGGGAAATGGCGAGGAGAGCGGGGTTCGAGAGACCCGACGCTGAAAATAGGAATTGTTACGGGAAGTTGACTGTGTATGTTGATTCTGTGTATTATTAAGGGATGGAAAGCTAATTACAGTAGAAGGCAGGGCTTATATGCCGCTGCGCTAGCATAAGGCTAGGCCGAACGAGGCTCGCGTGACAGTCACGTAACAGGAAGTCTGTCAAGTCAAAATTAGTTCAGACTAGATAAAACAGTTTGAAGAATGTTAGATCGGGACAGACTGATAGGCTTAGGAATGTAATTTTGGTGAGTTGGGTAGGGGAAGAAGGTTGTAATGTGGAGAGAGCCTGCTTGTATGCTTCCAGAAGCAAGCCGCGCTAGTCTAAACCATCATTTCACGTGAGACACTTTCTCAAACGCTGTGGTGTGCAAGCTAAATGCAAGATTACCCAAAATTAAAAAAGGAAAGAGACAAATATGTTCTAAAGAATTCCACGCTTAGATGTTTCTCCCCGGGAGTCCAGAAACCATACATCCGACGTGAAATTCACAACATGTAAATAAAATAAAAATTACAAAAAAAGAAATCCCACGGAGACATCCCCATCTGACCAGGGCCAGAGCATCCCACGTAGGGGAAGAAAAGACGTTCGTATGGGCGGAAAAGGATCAAACTAAGGCCGGGGAGCCAAAGGACTTTTCCGATGGACTATAACATGAATTTCGAAACAAAATGGCTTAATTTTCTATTTAATTAATTACTAAGAATAGCCGAGAAGCTTTTATTTACCTATCTACTATTTTTCTCGGCCTTGCTATGAAGTGGTGTTTGCTATTCTGCTATAACTTGAACTTTATTGTTAGGTGCATCTGCTAATATACCAAAACCACTTCACTAATTAAGCAACTTGGTAACCCTTTTATAACTTTCTATTGTGCAAAAGTCGGACTTGGAGCATAGAGATGGGTATGTGGTAAAGTGTTGAAATAAATAGTTCGTTACGAATTTTAAAATTCGAAGTCATTTTACGCTAGGAGGCCGGCTCGGGAAAGCATATTATTTTTTGTTAAATCACAGCCAACGCTGAAAATATTAGGAGTTTGCATAGGGATGATTGATATCTGAATTTTGACTTAACCTTGAAGAACAACGATTATGCTGCTACGCTACAAGAACAAGTTTTCAACTACAGGTACGCTTTGGTACCATCATCACTGATGTCCCCATCACGAGTTAGACCCATCGCATCCACCAAGACATATACCAGAATTAACGCCTTCTAATCTACCCGAATGAGCAGACAGTCCGAGCCTTCAGAACTGGGCTTTGTCTTCGGTTGAGCATCGGCTTGTGAGCCACGTTGCCGTCATCCTCGAAGCTGGACTTCTTCATGTCTGTTCCGCGCTAAACTAGAGTTCTTTTCTGTATGACCTATCATCAATAATTCGAATTTTTGCTTCACCTCATCAAAATGCTAATTCACTCTAATATACTTTGGAGGTGCGAATTTGCGGGGCAAACGCGTCCTTGATTTACGTGGGTGCATATGCCGATACGCAAAAATCACTCCACAATTTAAGGAACTTCTCAAAATATGAACAACTTCTTGCTTAGTAGAATCAATATTTCGAACACTAAAATTAGTAAATGATATAGTATTAGAAGAAATAAGGTTACATTATTAGGTAATAAGCACTATTCTAGGCTTAAGGTTTAAACCTTACTAGAATCTTCTAGGTTGTTCTTTGATTTATAAGCTTTGATTTATAAGCGTTGATTTATAAGCGTTGATTTCTAAGCGTTGATTTCTAAGTTATAGAAGCTTCTAGTAACTACACTTGTACTATATATAGTCCGCTCATTCCTTTGTAGATAGATAAGTCTTTAAGTCAATATCATATTATTATTCCACATACTTGAATCACTCTCGACCTAACAGTCGACTCTTCTTCCGCTATCCACACCTTAGCCGCCTACCGACGACTATATAGATATATCTTCTATATACTATATACCGCGTACTACGGTCAAATACCCTTACCTCCAACAAATAATTCGTCGAGGATTCTGGTGCTTGAAGTGATTTACGCCCGGCTGGGCAAGCCATGTCACGCACGTCTTGCGGAACAAAATTTCAAACAGCAATCACATATTTGATCGAAGAGACTATAACGAGTAAAATGACCACTTTAGATGAAAGGGGGAATATGGCATTACGATTGTCAATATCTCAGCTACTGTGAGAAATTGTCTAGGCTTTAGTGATGGGCCATGATGGTGTTGCACGAGGTATAGAGATATAATAGAGAAGTGACAAGTTCCATTACGAAATGATAACTAGTCCTAGGAGATCTAGTAATTATCCCGTCCATGTGCCATCCCTAGAACGTCAAATGCTTAAGTCAAATAGGTATCTCCTACGCTCGGTACGCCAGCAAATACTCCCCACCCAACTCCAAAGAACACGAAAAGATAACTAGCATTTGTTAAAAAGTCGACTGGCACGAACACAAGTTATTCCTCTTCGTCGTCGATAACGTCGACCTAGGAATGGAGTATGCTTCGGCAGCCAATGATATTGTCAACAGTCTTTTGATCAATGCGATCATTCTCCACTGGAGACTTGTTGACAACGGACTCGGCACCGACAGCACCATTTCCGTCAGCTCCACCAGCAACAGTAGGTTCATCATCAACTAGGGCAAATCTACGTGCTGCGCCATAGAAAAGCCTAAGTTGGTCATTTTGCAGTTGTTGTGTGAAGACTTTGCGGAATAGATTTTTGGCCTGTGAAAGGAAGAAGTCGTTGAAGTCGAGTTCGGACTAGTAAGAAGTGTTATTTGACAGTTGCTTAAGAGCTTAAGCGAGATTCCAAGAAAAGCGTAAGAATGAAATCCTGCAGTGGCTGTTGATACATTGAGAGAAGTTACATACCTTGGTGTTGAGGGCCTTGCGTCGTTCGAAAGCGAGCATCTCTGCCTGCTTGCCCCAGTATTTATCGGCGTTGGACTCTTGACCTGAGGCATCCAATTTGTTAATATACAGACCACCGGTCGTCTACAAAGTGTCAGTCGACTGGAAAATAGCTTGGTTGCAAAGAGGGGAGAAAATGATGAGATATATTACCTGAAGAGCAGCATTCCACAACACGATATCTCTCTCTACTATTCCCTTCTCCGCCAACTTCTCAAGGTCATATTCCCAATTGCCCGCCTTGATTCGACACAAGAGCGCCCAGCAACCCTCCATGACACGTCGGTCGATGAGGTCGGGGAAGTCGAGAACGCGCATGTCGCGGCAGAAGCTAGAATAGCGTAGATCGCTGATAACCCATTTTAGGTTCTTGTCGGTGTATTTTGGGATCATAAGAGTGTCGGAATATACATGTTCTTTAGAGAGGGGGTTTTGCCATAAGCTCTTGCAATCCTTTTGCAATTTCTTTTTTTGCGACGACCGCTTGCGCGCGGCGTTAAGCGCGGTTGCGACACATGTTGCCGTGTTGAGGAGGAGTCGAGGCTACAAAGGTTGCAAAGGAAGAGCGGAGACAGCTTCAATAGCGAGGTTGAGAAACATGGTGAATGAGTGAACGAACTTCTAGTCGGCTACTCCTCGGCCATTTTGGCTACTTTTATTATTGGCTAAATAGAAGAATAAGCTTTTTGGTTCTTAAATATTTCCTATGGTATATCGAACAAGTCCTATGGCTTCACAGTCATAGTTGTACGACTCTGCCTATGAGGGACTGTCTTGTAACTCTTTGGGGTTGCTCTAGGTTTGACTCCTTGGGGTTACTTATTCCATAGGATCCTTTTTCTTTTATCAAATATATACTCTACATGAAATTTCTTTTTGGACTATGATCTCGAAGCAAACCAAGATATGCGCTCCTTGGCGGTAAACTGATCCCTATATAATTTGAACAATGCTTAGTGGTTCTTTTGAACTTAAACTTCTATTTTTTATATTTTTATTTTTGCATCGTCTTGTACTTCACACCCCCACGTGTGACAATATGGGTCACGTGAAAGAGTTATTTAGGCTAGCGTGGTTCGCTTCTGAAAGCACATGACAAAGCTCTCTCAAAACAACCTCGTGTGCACCTACTATGCTTTTGATTATGTGTGAAAGAGGCCAGAAAAACAAGTAATATGGATAGACAACGCAGAATAAGCAACATGCCTCAAGGTAAGCTATAAACCTTAGCCATTATACACATTACATCGGCAATCACTGACAGCATGAAATAGACACGAATGAGCCCAATTCTAGCCGCAACGACGAACAGAACGCCACAACTGCATTAACGCTTACGCAAGATACTACTTTAGCCCAACCTACAAATATCAGAGCAGGTCATTCGGAGAAAGCGGCAGAAGATGAGCCTAGAGAATGGATTACATAAGCAAAGGAAGGAGTTGAACATTAGCGCTTCATTGAAGAGGGCGGCGAGTCAACTCAGGATAAGAAAAAGCTTGATGATGGATGACGATGAATCAAAAGATCGCATGGACCTCGGTGACGGACGTTTTTCTTCTTCATTAGCCTTGAGGGCGCGGAAGCGTCAAAAGTGTATGTAATAGCGAGAGCAACTTTCAATAAAAGGATTGGACAACTAAACAGCAATGAACAGACAATAAGCATAACACAGAAGCGCAATAAGCAAACACTGAACAATAATGATGGATGCACTTGACCCCGACGACTTCACAACGACTTCACAACGACTGCAAAAAGAACTCTTTTCTGGAAACCTCTTTCTTTTTTTCATTTGAGGAAGTTTTCATCCTGCTCCTAGAGCAATACCCTCCATTCTCCTTCGCAGCGTGGAGCTTTCTTCGTCCTCGACATCCACTTCTATCTCTATCTTCGGTCGATTCCTATTAAGCCCTTCAAGCAAAGTGCAGGCCTTACATATATCTTGGCTCGACATATACCCGCATTTCTTGCAAGTGCCTAACGTTTGCCGTACAAGCTTCTTCCCCATTTTTTGAGGCGGCTTGCTCTCACCTATTCTGTCATGTTTTTGACTATTTGCACTCAGCGGTATTGAGGCCGAGATATCAACTTCTCTAGAAGACGCCTCTTCATCCTGGCGTAATTTCTTCTCCATGTCCGCCATCTCACCCCCACTATTTCTTCCGTTTACGCTACCACATCCACCAGCGCCTTCGTCTTCGCCATCAGCACTTGACAACGAGACTTTCTGGCTTTTGCAGTGACTGACACCCGACACTACTTCCGGAACCAGTTTCGCCATGTCTTCCCCACTCCGCACCACATCCAGAATAGCACTTGGTCTTACCCTCTCCAGGTTCTTGATCAGACTTCTTGCGCTTCCTCTGAATGCTTCAGGGCTGTACAAACATTCCGTGGTGAAGTAATCAAGTTTCTTATGGTGAGCGTAAAGAACGATTTCCTTCTCATACGCATATTTCAGCGGCTTGCTCCTCCTCACTTCGCTGTTTGCGTCTCCAGTAACGATACTCGTACTTCGTGCGAGTCGGGGTAAATCTCCTCTCAGTAAATTCATCAAAATGGTTTCTGCCACATCGTCTGCATTATGTCCAGTTACAACGTGATTGATGCCCAGCATTTTTGCCCCGCGGTCCAGCGCCTGCCGTCGAAATACCCCACAGTATGTACAATTTCCTTTCTTGCCAATTGCTTCGACAACTTGGTCCATCGTCCAGCCGTAGAGCTCATCGTATCCGACGATCTTCAGAGGCATATCGTATTGCACCGCGTTTCTTTTGACCGTCTCGAGGGAGTCATCCCGATATCCTTTGATCCCTTCATCGATGCTGAGCAGAACCAGCTCTAAACCATAATTATAACGCTCGTTAAGAGTTTTGAGGACTGATGCGAGGACAGTAGAGTCTTTCCCGCCTGATGCGCCGATTGCGATTCGATCTCCTGGGGAGAAAAGGGAAGTTGTGGTGATCGTGTGGTGTATTTCGGCTTCGAATATGGCAATAAAACAGGACTTGCAGAGTTTCTGGTGATTTTTAGGCCGTATAATTAATGCTCGAGATGTTCTGCAAATAGCGCAGAGTGCAGGCGCCATTTTGGAAGGGAAATTGTCTCTTCTATCTTCTGGATTTGAAAATCGTCTTCCTCGTAGCTGCGCTCCGCTTTAGTCATAAATTTTGAGGTTGCCCACCAAGCCCCCACTAGTGCCCATGAGCCAATCATGAAAATGGAGGATATTGGCATTTGATTGGCCAGACAAGCGATAACGCCAAGATTTTCGCACTCTCTCCCACACTTTCTGGAAGTCGAAATTATTTTCCAAACTCCATCGACAACCATCAACAACAATCGCTGCACCACGACACAGCGACCTCGATCATCATGGTAAGCTACCAATAACATTATTTTTATGATTTGATACTCCTCGTCTTCGCTCTCGCACCTCTACGAGCAATCGCACGTCGAGATGCGCATCCCGTCTATCACCTCTGGGTGTTGACGATGATTTGGCTTGAGCTACATCTGTGCAGAAATGCTAGTGTAGTCTCTTTAGAGTTCAAAGAAGATTGTTAGTGAACATATTCGCTGATGTCTTCTTTTCTCAATGATAGCCTCCAAAAGCCGGAAAGAAGGCTGCCCCAGCCCCATTCCCCCAGTCGAAAGCTGGTGCAGGATCAAAGAAGGCCCCAAAGGTACGTCCAATCCTCAATGATTATACTTCTCATTCGTGCTAACCATCGCAAGAACCCTCTCATCGAGAAGCGCACCCGTAACTATGGCATCGGACAAGATATTCAGCCGCGACGAAACCTTTCACGTATGGTGAAGTGGCCCGAGTATGTCCGCCTTCAACGCCAAAAGAAGATTTTGAATCTGCGCCTGAAGGTCCCACCTGCGATCGCACAATTCCAGAATGTCCTCGACCGCAACACTGCCGCTCAAGCACTCAAGCTCTTGAACAAGTACCGTCCCGAGAGCAAGGCTGAGAAGAAGGAGAGATTATTGAAGGAGGCCACCGCTGTGAAGGAGGGCAAGAAGAAGGAGGATGTCAGCAAGAAGCCATATGCTGTCAAGTACGGTCTCAACCACGTTGTCGGCTTGATCGAGAACAAGAAGGCTTCTTTTGTTCTCATTCCCAACGATGTCGACCCCATCGAGCTGGTCATCTTCCTTCCAGCTCTCTGCAAGAAGATGGGCGTCCCATATGCCATCATCAAGGGCAAGGCCAGACTTGGCACGGTTGTCCACAAGAAGACTGCTGCTGTTCTCGCCTTGACTGAGGTCCGATCCGAGGATAAGTCTGAGTTGTCGAAATTGGTTTCCGCTGTTAAGGAGGGTTACACTGACAAGTACGATGAGGCGAAGCGACACTGGGGTGGTGGTATCATGGGTGCTAAGGCGAATGCACGCACCGAGAAGAAGCGCAAGGCTCTTGAGAGTGCTATCAAGATCTAAAGGGTTTCTTGATGCGGCTTTCTTACTGGCGTTTTTACGATATCACGGCATTGCATGGCAGGACTGTAGTTAGGGATACAGAAGCAAAAATTCAAGCTGAATGATACAGTACCTATTGGTCACTTCATCAGACCTCCATGATTGCTCTTGTGTAACATTCTTACCGGGTAAGATTTCACGATTCACGCCACAAATGTCAAATCCTTGAAACTCCAAATTTACTTGGTGCACCGATGGTAAAGTTCCATCCTTAAGCCGTTCGTCCATTCAAGTATCCCATCCAGATCTCTTATCACGTTTTCAAACGCAATAGCATGCTGCGCAATGACCAGCCGCGTGCTCAAACGCGTTTCATCAACTCCTGCCAATGCTTAAATCATTTCCTAAGCCCTTAAACGACACACCAGTGCCAGATCGACGTCTAGGATCTTTACATAATTGCTTTTCTTCAAATGCTTCTTTTGTTTTGCCATTTCAGAGCATCGAGGAGGCCCTTATTAGCCAGAATTATGAGCTAGAAGGACCGAAGAATTCTTCTCGTTGAGGGTGAAGGGAGGGTGGTGAGGCATTTACGAACGTCAGCCACGAATCAAGCATGAATGAGTGTCTCAAGCCACAACGGAGGAAATCTTCAGCATGCATATGACGGAATAGAGGAGGGAGGGATTACAGTCTCGGGACGCTTGCATACCCAAAGAGGCAACCCAATAACCTCCCTCCCGGATCCTGTCGTGATCCCAGGCTGGAGCGGACCGCCAACCCTCGGACGAAACCGATCTCTACACTGGCAAGTTGGAGTATGACAATTTCTTCGTGGAAGCATTTGATGTTTTACAATCCTTGTCCTGGCTCGTACTCCCTTATTTTGCGTTGGCCTACTTCATATACCCACGTATGCCCTGCCTCTCATCCTCTCCTCCTCCTCAACATCACCTCATATTGTTTTATCGTACGTTTGCTACGCATCACTTTCTCCAGACTCCATCCTCCATTTCTCCGGTCACCTGATCCCTCTCCGGCTCTTAGCTGCGCACTAATTGCGCCCTCATACCCGTCGTCGAATTGGAGCTTCCTATTGGTTATTTCCTTATCCCGCTTATCGGAGTTGCCCCACTACAACAAAGCCGGAGAAAGAGCGAGCAGCTAATTTTGACAACCACAAGCATCTTAATTCACCAACATCTTTCTTAGTGTGCCCTACATTCTCTTGTGTGTCGAGAACTCGCAATTCACTGCTTCCATCCCCTGTATTTTTTACGCGCAAAACATCCTTCGATTCAGCAATTCCTAGACAGAAACATACACAGATAGACACAATGGGTTCCCAAGGTCAGTTTGCGACAAACACCCCTCCAAATCCCCGAGGAAATGTTGGGTTTTGATGGTGACGGCAGTCACCCTTTCAAAGCCAGCAGATTCTCCTCTTACTATTCCCAACAGCATCGCAAGAGAAAAGCACAGCAACAGCAGGCTAATACCGAGCTCCGAATAGACAAATTCCAATATGCGTTGAAATCCAACGATGCCTGGGCGAACTACAAAGGACATCAGAACCCAACATTCTTCCCTAACCTCTCAAAAGGCCAATCACCCAGCATTCGTATGTCTCCTCTCCCTTTTCCTCCTCTTCCCCCTCTCCATTTCAAATTGAGCACACTGTTCTAACTATTTCATCCGGTAACACAGTCTGGCTCGGCTGCAGCGACTCCCGCGTTCCCGAAACCACCCTCCTCGGCCTCCAACCCGGCGACGTCTTCACCCACCGCAACATCGCCAACATCCTCTCGCCCACCGACCTCTCCTTTCTCTCCGTCCTCGAATACGCCGTCATCCACCTCAAAGTCTCGCACATCGTTCTCTGCGGCCACACCTCCTGCGGTGGATGCGCCGGTGCCCTCGCTGCCGGTCGCATCGGCGGCGTTCTCGACGCTTGGCTTACACCACTCAAGACTGTCAAATTAGCACATGAGGCAGAGCTGATGGCGATTAAAGACGAGGGCGCGCGTGCGAGACGGCTGTCGGAGTTGAATGTGCAGAATGGTGTTAATGTTTTGATGAGCAATTACGTGGTTGAGGAAGCCATAAAAGAGAGGGGATTGCAGGTCCATGGTGTGCTTTATGATCTTGCTTATGGCAAGATCAAGGATCTCGGCTTTGGAAATTGCGGTGGTACTGGCAAGGCAATTGGTGGTGGTGGTGCCGGCGAGGAGGAAATCGTGAAGGGCAATCATGGCATGTTGGTTTTCCGGGACGATGGCGCGCAGATGACTGTTCGGTGAATACGAGAGGAAAGAAGGCGAAGGAAGAGAGCTAGTTTGGGTTTGAAGGTTTGAAAGTTGGAGTTTAGGTTGTTGGTGCTGGAGCTGGAGTGGAGTAGACTTTTACTGGCTGGGTTTTGGGCTCTACGCATCTTGTGGGCTTTGGATGAACAACTTTGGAGGAGGGTAAGGAGGCAAGGAGAGTGTGTATACATAAGGATTCGTGGCATGAGAGGATTATTCATTCACTCACTCATACTCGGACGTATAGTTTTTAATTGAAAAATTAAAACAAAGGAAGGATTGATTTGTAGTCAGGTACTGAATGAAGTGTTGAATTATTTTGCTTGCGCGCGCCTACTTGCTTCTTCTCTGTGTGATATGAACGTGGGAGGTATCTAAGGCTTATCTAAAACTCATCTAAATATCATCTATTGCGGTCTCATTTGTTCATATCCCGTATTTCGCGATTCGTGGTATCATTTTCTCGTTGGATGCCTGTTGGTGTGTTTGCGTGGTTTCATCCATCCTTCTAAGTGTCGGAACTGATCCAACCCAATCCTGTGGGTATCCTAACCCCTTTTTGACGCCCTCCTTTCTATATCCTGATCCACAGATTCCACACCCCGAGAACAGGAAGGAGAATGTGAGCTCTTTCCTTCTCTACTCTCCTTTTCCCATCACTCTCTTCCCTCGATCCCGATCCCCGCCCAACTAAATCTCGAATTTTCCCCGGCCTTCCATTCCCTACCATTTACTTTCAACATCTTCAATTTACCTTCCCTTTCTCTTATTTTTTATCCACCCTCCCAACTACACCACCTCAAAAATCCTCAACCACAATCCCCACATCCCTCACCCTCGCCAACCTAACCAAATCCCCACCAACAACAAGATCCATCAGTCCCATCCCCACACTCTTATACACCACATTTCCCCTGCTAAGCCACCTACACATCTGATCTTCCTGCTCTGTTTGCTGTTTCTTTCTTTTTGTGGGTTTGACGCTGTTGCTTCTGCTTCCATTTCCTCCACTTAAACTGCTAGATCGTTTGTGGAAACTGAAGGAATTTTTCCGAGAGAGGGAGAATGAGGATTTCCGTGAGGGAGATTTGTTAGAGCCGCCGCTGGTGTTGGTGGTTGTTTGCGTGAAGGAAGAAGAGGAGGGTGAGAGTGTGAGTGGAAGTCTTGGGGAAGGTGGATTGGAGTTTATAGAATTGTGGAAGACGTGTGAGAGCGCTCTATTTCCATCACCTAGATTCAGCGTTTCAAGACTTATAGCTAATTCCGGGGGCGGAGAATCCGAAATCGCAGAATCGGTATCGTTGTTACTGTCCAGCCGCTCAAGCATCACTAACTCTCCCAACTCGACGGTTTGCGTCTCCCGGATGTTGGCTTGTGTTAGTTCTCCCGTTTGGGTTACGCATGTTAATGTGTCCACGACGATAACACCACCTTCTTCGGCATGCTTGTGGAAGTGGTGCCCCGGCCCGTGGCGTTTCGTTGCTTGGGAGAGGATTTCAGGGGGTACTTCTACCATGTGTTTTTTGTAGGAGCCGATGGCTATTATGAGCCGTCCGCGCTTCCGGCCTTCGGTGTTGGTGAGAATTGTGTGGTCGAATAAGGGTTCGGTACTTGGTGTGGTGGTAATAATCACGTCCGAGGCCCTGATTTGGTCTTTCAGTAACCGAGCGTATTCTCCGTATCCAGGTGTCAAGATTCCGAATGTAGTGTTGCTCCAGCCTTCGCTTGTTTTTATCTCTGGGTCGATGTGCACGAATGTCTTTAGGATACCCTTTGCGCGGTCGCTGAATGTGCGGTTTATGAAGTGGACTTGTTTTATGGTGCTCCCGTGGAGTAGAAGTGCAAGCCGGACATGCCAGTAGGCTTGTTTTCCTACGCCGAAGACGGTGATGGTCTTTACTTTTGCGCGGCGGGTGAGGAGGAGGGAGGAGGCGAGCGCGGTGCGGAAGGCGGTTACTTCTTCGGCGTTGAGGAAGCCGAAGGGCTTTCCAGAGAGGTCCATCAATGTGAGGGCCCCATAGGGTGTTGTGGGTGCTGGGGGAGGGGCATCGAGGGTATCTGTTGCGTTGTTGGAGTGTGTATCTGAGGGAGGTGTTGCGAGAGTTACAACTGCAGATATATTTATTAGTATTTCTTTTTCTTTGAAAAACTCGAGAACCTACCTTTCATCCCAATTCCTGATGAACTTGTCGATGGCATGAAGAGAGTTGTGTTTCCCCTATGTGACTCGAGAACCGTCCGCTCGGGTTGATTATCAGAACAACACCCATCATCTTGTGTGCCAGTCGAGTATTCATGTAAAGCTTGTCGCAGAGAATGCTGCAAAGATTCGACGTCTGCTCGCGTAAGGTTGTTGAGGAGATTTTTGACGTCCGTGTCGGAGAGGATTGTAAGAGGCATCGTGAGGGTTGCTTGCGGATTTCTCGAGGTTTTTTTTCTCAATTGAAGAAAGGAGTTATTATGTTGGGGAAGTTGCTCGCATATTTATGCACCTGAGCTGGTGATACTCGGACTTTGGAATTAATAAGAAATATATATGGTGAGAAAAGAAGTGCTGACGAAGTATTCCAGACTCCGCTAACCTTATCGCATTATCTTTCTTGCAGCGGTTGACAGGGGGCAACAAGGATGACGTTTTTTTGAGAAACTTTTGGAGGGGTGGCTTTGTTGCCACTTTGTCAAAGGGACATTTTTGCAACTTCCTGCGCAAGAGGTGTTTTTAATTATTGCGTTAATTTTATTGGACAGGAAATCTAACTGACTGCATATAAATTCGACGAAGGCAAGTCATAAGAAGAAGCTGAACAACGCTTAGTGCTGTGTATACGGAGTACACAGGGCGGTACAGTATGCCGATTTGCGTATGTGGTAAAGGGATCAGAAGAGGGGGAGGGAGAAGCGGGGTTGATCATCCTTTAAAGTGGCGTCCAATAATGGTTAGAACCCGTCGATAACGTTTGGTATGGAGGGGCCTAGGAGTTAAAGCTCGCGGCGATAAACTCTTCTCCGAAGCAATCTATGCCAATCTTGAAGTGGAATTATTCCCGTCCCACCTGTGAGCTGAAGCTGATCTCTGATTGTAGCACATTATTAACGCTTTATATTTAAAGGTTAACTCATCGCTCTCCCTTTCACCTCTTCTTTTCTTTCTTCGCTTTCCTAACATTCACTGTTGGCGAAGTTGTTATACCTGCCTGACTGATGCTCGTATGACCTGGAGATTCTTCAAAGGCATCCGTCTCCCACCACCAATTCTTTCACCCTCCAACCGAAAACTTGTACAATTCGTGTCGCACCGAACAATCGCAAGCCGTCTACAAACCCACAGCACGATGTCGACCGACTCCGTGCCCAAGATGGAGTACACGCGCCTGGGAAACTCGGGACTGAAGATCTCTAAGGTCATTTTCGGCGCCATGTCGATTGGCAGCCCAGACTGGCAAGAGTGGATTCTCGACGAAGAAGCTGCACTTCCCCTTCTCAAGCACGCGTATGGGAGTTGTATCGCAAGGGAGCTTTTAGCCTTCCGGAGGTCGTTGTGTAGGTCTAGGATTGTCGTGTCTATCCATAGTCGTGGGTAGGTAGGCTCCCTTCCCCCTCCCTCGTCTAGGCCTGTATATATCCGTCTCCAGTGTGCCAGCGGTTTCTGTTGGCGTAGTTCCCCTTTCGTCTTTCTCTTGTCCCGGTGCCCTTATGCGTTTTAGGTCTGGGATTGCCTCCCCTGGGCTTTAAAGTTTTCCGTGAGGTCGTCTGCTTCTTGGCTCCATCACTCCTTAATATTTCTAGTATTATTAATAGAAATAAAATACTTAAAATAAACCTTTAATTATTGTCACGGCCCTGGTTTGGAGTGCCTAAGCCGTAACGTGCTCGTGGCCACGTGGCCTCGCTTAGCCCTGCTGAGTCAGCTGCGCCCTGTATTTAAGCTGTCGCACTTGTCACGGAGTTAGTTCACGTGACCTATTCTACACGTGACGGCGCTAGGCCTAAGCGAGGTTTCAGGCAGAAGTTAGATACGTGGCTGCTTCGTCCTTCTCCTCTTCTCTTCTTCGTCGATTATTCTAAGGAATAGAGCACTGTTTACTTTATGTCTGCTGAAGTGCTCTGTGACAAACTTTTTCCTTTAAGGCCTGACACCCCCGGCATTCCTAGATTAGACAACAATTGATTGCCTGAGCAAGAAATACGTTTTTCTTTACTCACAACCACTCACCGGTAGCCGCGAGAGACAACTCTATTTCACAGACAAGTACTCATTTTACCGAAACCCATACTACTAGGGACTCCGCAATGAAAAATGAATCTAGCAACATTTATAAGCCCTTGGACTCGAACAAAAATGAAATTCGCATCCTAAGACTGAAACCACGCCAGTATAGCCGCGACAACAAGCAGGATGAACAAAGGATTATCTGTTTTCTTGAGCATATGATTCTTGAGGATGCTGTTGAATACATGGCACTCTCGTATGTATGGGAAAATGGATTCAATTATCAAGAAATCTTCCTATCAGGTAATGAGCGCTCAGTCAGCGCCAATCTCGTGGATGCCTTACGACAACTGAGAAACGATTTTGACGACATTGTTCTGTGGGCCGATCAGCTATGCATCAACCAAGATGATCATACAGAAAAAGCTTCGCAAGACGAGTCATTGCCTGGCTTGGAGTTCCAGCAAATGACAGCGATTTGGTGTTTACCACTCTCTGTCAGATTGATAAGCACCATACCCTATCATTGAAAACCGGTATTCTCTCAGATATTGCTCGAGAACTGGAGCAGACTACCTCAAATAGTCATGATCGGATATGGGACGCAACCGAAGTTTTGGACACTTTGAGAACGGCTCTCCCCGCTTTTGCGGCTCGACGCTATTGGACGAGGCTTTGGGTGCTTCAAGAGTTTGTGCTTGCGACGAATGTTTTTATTATGTGCGGCTCTAAAACTATTACCGACATCAGTCTTGGGAACGCATGGGAAATTCTGGGAAATACGGCAAACAACCCTGATGGTATTGCGCGACGCAAAAGCTCAACAACATCGGATATAATCGCTATCGCAAAGACATGGCGGTGCGACTCTCTGTGGTGGGACGCATGGCTCGGAATTCGCCGTTTTATCTCCCAACGGAATGATTACCACTCGCGCCACTCGCGCCACCCGCACCAAAATCTTCACTATATGATAGACCATGAAATGTTCATAATCATGTATAAGACACTGACGACATTCTCTGGTCAAATCCGGCTGTCATGTTCAGATCCACGAGACCGAGCTTTTAGCCTTCTTGGCTTGGCAACCGATTTCCACAAGTTCGGTCACTTTCCAGACTATACCAGAAGCACCGAAAGTACCTATGAAGAACTAGCCCGGAACTTCATTCAACAAGGCCATGTAGACACCTTCAGCTTTTGCCAGGAAAATCCAACTTGTAGAGCGCGAAACATGGCATCTTGGGCGGCAGACTGGTCGCTGAAGATTCGCATTCCTCTATGGGGAAAACTGTCCGTTAATGCGTCTCAAGACTGGAGCGTTGATTTGGCAACTTCAGTTTTAGATGGCAAAACAATTATGGTATCCGGAACGTGTGTTGGCACAATTCAGTCTCACGGGTCTTATTGGCCTCAAGATAGACCCATAACGCCACATCAGATGCAGATATTTCTTCACCAATTAAGAGCTTTCTGCGACCGATCAAATCTCATTCGTGCCGACGAAAAAGAATTCGTTTGCGCGCAGGTGGCAGCGCCAGCTGCATTAGCTTCCTTAAAAGATAAAGAACTGATGTTGATGCATTATCGGGCAGTCTTCAAGCAGCTGGGGGAGTTTACAGATTTGCCTGACGAGTTCGAGCCAGAATTGGACGTGCAATATTTGTCCACATATGAAAAAGAACTACGGCTTCAGTTTTTCAGATGTCCATTCATCACAGTCAATGGCTACATTGGTATTGCACCACCATATATCCAAGAAGGAGATTGCATATGCATCTTTCCCGGAGGTCGTGCACCGTACATTCTCAGGCAGCAATTGGAAAGCAACAAATTTAGGATTGTTGGCGCAGCATATGTCCACGGTATTATGAATGGGGAGTACTTTAAAACGAAACGTGAAGTTCGACCCTTCGCTTTAGTGTAAAGGAGGTTTAGTTATAGGTTACCTGTGATTATCAGATCGTGGCTCAGTTTAAGGATTGATACAAGTAGTCTAGAGAAAGGTCGAATAAAAAAATGCCGGCTTGGCTTGGCAGCGAAGTCCGTGCGCAGAAAGTCTGTGTGCAAAAAAACCGGACACCGATTTTGCACGCCACTGTAAAAACGGCTGCTGAGAAACCAAAAAAGCGACGCCATTTTTGGCCGACTGGTCCACTAGAGCTTAGTAATCGGTGGACACGTGACTAGCAGCATGGATGAAGAAGACATTTTTTTTGAGCTCGAGAACTAAACCATTTAAATATTAGTGCGTTTTGCCTGAGGCTCGGTAAATCGAACCCTGGATTTCTGTCATCCTCTTAACTCTTCCTTGTAATGGGTTTACCGTTGCTGTAGAATTGAAAAATAATACTATCCTCCCCCCGGTTCATTAGCTATTTTGCCACTTTATCACCACGCCTAAGCACTCCACTTATAATTCTACTATACCTTTCTTCACCTCTACAGCCAGCACTATAGAAAGCATGTATTATTTAATTCCAGGGCTCGCGCAACGCTACGAAAGTTGGGGAGGAAGGAAGAGGGCCCTCTACTAAGTAATCTTGTCAAAGGAAAAGGATTTATGAAAATCTAAAGTATACGCTTATACTGTGTAAATATTTGCGGAAATAACCTCAATTGTGTCAGTTTTACCTTTCTAGGCGATTTTAGACAATAATCAGGTGCCTGGTGGAAAGAGAAGTGGGGTGATGGACGGTATCGCAACAGTGGCAATAAAGTGGCAAAATAGCTAATGAACCGGGGGGAGGATAGTAACTAAAACATCAATTATAGTGACTAATATAATTACTGTAAGCGTTTTAAGTTATAAGGTTTTTGTTGAGGTACTATCCCCCCCCTGAATAGATGTTAT
Organism: Cudoniella acicularis; assembly: GCA_013054445.1. NCBI lineage: Eukaryota > Fungi > Ascomycota > Leotiomycetes > Helotiales > Helotiaceae > Cudoniella > Cudoniella acicularis. The sequence goes on from JAAMPI010000389.1 coordinate 23,162, forward strand.
TTTGCCACTTTGTTGCCACTTTATCACCACCTCCTAGCACCCCACTCCTCTGCCCACCAGGACTCTCACCGCCTTTATAGCTCACTTGGATTTTTAAAGCTATTCAGAGATTTTAACATTTTATTTAGTACTTTGTAGGCCCGCCTTTTACATCAATCACAGCCTGACAGCGCCTCTACCAGCTATCATACAAACTCATAATATAGTCATCCGGTATAGCGTTCCAAGCTTCTGTAATTATCACCCTAAGACGCTCGCTAGAGATACGAGAAGGGTTGTACCGTGCCTACCAATAATGATCTTATATCCAGTCCTTCATCTAATTCCACACATGCTTAATAAGGTTCAGATCTGGCGAATAAGGTAGAAAGATCCAAATAGGTATATGCTGCCAGAGCAGGCAAATACGTGTTTCGTACGACCTGTGAATAGATACATTGTCCTGCATAAAAATATAGTGATTATCCTTATGCTCTTAAAAGAAGGTTTGAATTCGACTAAGGATAAATACATCGTACTTCGTAGAGTCCATAGTTCCTTCCCATTTTTCCTAGAAGCGAGCAGGGCCTTTACGGCCATCAACAATTGTGCCATAAAACATCCAGGAAGGCTAATTCGAGTATTTATACTACGAATTCTCAAGCCTATCGCTCCTATCCTTCTTAACTATCACATATGAGGTTGTGTATACCCCGCCCATCGCCTAAACTTCGTCTAAGAACATCTGTTTATATAACCTCTCTCTTGACCAATTCTTTACATTCTCTATAAAAAGAACGCGCATTCTCATGTCCTCTAGATCATCTGAAAAGCCTTTCTTGTGTGACGTTCGTCGTACATAACCAAGAAGCTTGAATGCTATTGAAATAGCCTTTATACTAATATGCTCACTAAGGTCTAGGCGATCTGGCACACAGCGCTAGGGCACGTGTTTATACGAAGGTGATTCTTGAAGCCATTCCTCGATCCTTCGCCTTTGCGGTGTTCGAAGCTTTGCTAGGGCGCCGCAAGCACGCTTCTAAGGTGTCGGACGGTGAGTTCGTGCATACTGAATCTAGCGCTCTGTGACATCGAGTTTGTCGTAAATAAGGTCGTAAGGAACGCCGAATAAGAGCCCTGCTTAGATTTTGATTCGTGTATCGCGATCAGTTTCAAGATTATGACTGTGTGGACGAAAAGGAGGTGTTATATGCTCGGGACGTAGCCTATTCCTAGAGTCCCAGGAAGCTGTAGAAGGGGTATCGTCAGCTTCAGCTTTAGCTTTAGGTTCGNGAACAGGAGTNTGAGGGACAGAAGGAGAATCATGNAATGATGGNGGGCTCGGAATGCTCGATCCAAAGTCGATAAATCTGTCCTAGTCGACCTGCGAAGACTGTGGGTCNGGNAANGGGAGNAGAAGGCCTTCCGAATCGTAATACTNGGTCTGCGGCGGCGTCCGTAGTGTTGACAGCGACATAGTTGTAAAAGTATGAATACCTTCAGCTAGGTAGCTGGGCAGGCACTGCTAGCGATTCTGCTGGTTTATGAGAGGCCTGGTGGGGTGAGAAGTGGGGTGCTAAAGCAGTATCGCTATAGTGGCAACAAAGTGGCAAAATAACATCTATTCAGGGGGGGGGGGATAGTAGAGTAAATCGTGATATGAAAAATGTACACCGAAAACCAGCCCGATGTCGATCAATTTCAAATTGCACCTAACTAACCGTAAACTAAATAATAAAAGAGTAATTACATGAATATTAGATAAATTAAGCAGTAAATTGGATGCGGGTTATCAGTAGTAGTAACTTTGTTTATTGAGCTAATGTTTTTGAATGTTTGAATCAAGACGACAGGGGTCCTAACTCCGTCCACAGGGATTCTCGCTTCGCAGGGATGCATCTTACATCGGTCTGCTGTGCCTCTTTGATAAAATTGGGCTGAGAAACTAACAACTCAAGCGACATCAGTGCGGCGGCTCTTTTGTTAAGGGTTTTTGCTCGCGTTAGCGGATTAACATTATTCTGTTGTCGGCACCAAAGCCACCTCCTTGTCAGTCAATAGGGGTAAGCGAGGTAAGTCACGAGACCCCCGGGTGAATGGGGGGACCTTGACATTAGTGAGCAGTTGCGTCATGTGCAGCCTTGGAAAATTTGACCGTACAAGGTTCGAATGCTTGGAAGTAGAGCTCGTCAAAGATTAATTCATTGTTGAAGCGGTTGAGGCTCGGGAAGGCAAGAAGGAGGTGGAAGTGGCACGTGCTTTCCCGTTTTAGCGCGAAATCGGCGCGTGCCTACGTGAATCCGACAACCTTTTGATCTCAATTCCACCCCCGCCATCACTTCTTCAACTTCTCCATCTCCATCGTTGGGGGCGGGGTGGAGATCTTCGCGCAACCACCGAAAAAACCACGCAGAGTCGCAGCAGCAGGAGTCAAGATGTCGACCTTTGGGGGTCTGATGGTGGAGTTTCCCGACATTCGTGGTACGTCCACTTCGTTTGCTTGCACGCTTCACTGTGCTAATGATTGGCACAGTCGATTTCTTCCGACCCATCAAAGATATGCAACCGCCTCTGGCATGTTTCCTCAGTCATATTCACAGTGATCATTTGACTGGACTTGAGACTCTCAAATCTCCGTTGTAGGTCAATCTTCCCCGTCATTTCAATCAGTTCTGATCACGTGCGCAGCGTCTATTGCTCTGCAGCCACGAGAGAGCTCCTTCTGCGACTTGAACGACAAGTACCGAGGCTTAATTTTGCCCTGGGTATATTGGAGGCGAGAAAACAGCACTACAAGCACCTCACAAAACTATTGGTATGTGATCCTGTTTCAAGTGACGTGCCTTGCTGATCGCTGGCTGCAGAAACCGATTCCTCTGGAGACACCTACACTAATCGAGTTGCGTCCTGGACAGGAAATACAGGTCACACTTTTTAATGCGAACCACTGCACTGGTGCGGTCATGTTCTGTCAGTCTGACCTCGAACTGAAGCCCATTCTTGCTAACGCGTAGTTAGTATTCGAGAGCGACGACAAAGCAGTACTTTACACTGGTGATATTCGTTCGGAGCCATGGTTTGTCAACAATTTAACTCGAAACCCGTTCTTGATCGAGTACACAACTGGCCTCAAGAATCTCGACTGTATCTACTTGGACACCAGCAATCTCGAACCCATCACGTTTCCTCCCAAGGCAGATGGCCTGAAAGAGCTTCTTCAAAAGGTGTCAAAATATCCCGACGATACCGTGTTTCACTTCTCAGCATGGACTTTTGGCTATGAGGAGGTGTGGATGACCTTGTCTCGAGCTCTCAAATCACCGGTACGTTTACCCACCCTTTCTTCGCATTGAAGCTAATATGTGCAGATACACGTTGATGAGTATAAGATTCGGCTCTACCAATCTCTGCGTGGCGATGCCAATAGCAATCCTTCTGGTCCATTCCTCGCTCATGAAGGTCCGGTTTTGACAGGCTATCAATGTGGAAATACTCCTCAGGTCGGCTGCTTGACAACCAATGAGAATGCAAGAATACACAGCTGCGAAAAAGGCATGAACTGTCCCGCAATAAACGAAAACATTGTCTGGATCAAGCCAATCATCACACGAACAAAAAATGGAGGAGAAATTGCAGAGGCTGGTGTTGGTGGCGGTCTATGGGATTTGGCACAGGAACCCGAGGACAACCCAGCCATTCTTGGCCAGCTTATCCAACTGTAAGTGGCTGATGGCAATACTTATGACATTTCTAACCGGCTTCCATAGGTTCGTAGAATTAGACGATTCCGTGGTAGCTGACATCAAATCAAAGCTTCCCCAAGCACTTCGGTCTTCTGGGAGGGCGGCGCTACTGGAAGATATGGGTTTTAACCTCGACGATGAAAGGATGAGCCGGGAGGATCTTGCCAAAGTCATGTTGATATCAATGTCCGGCAAGCGACTAGCGGATGCTGAAGATCCTGGTGAACAAAAGTCGCAGACACGAGACGATGCCCTTCCACGAGTTATTACGTTTCCGTATTCACGACACTCGTCTTACGCTGAGCTCTGCGACTTGGTTCGAGTCTTCCAGCCAAAAGATGTCTATCCGTGTACTGTTGATGAAGCGACTTGGCATGAAGGCAAGTTTGGATCAGCAACTTTGCTCTTCAGTGTACTGAAATTTTTAAATAGGGGTTAGTATCAGGCGCCTTTTTGGATATGAATGCTCGGCAACCAAGTTTCGACATGATATAGAAATGCGGGAAGCCATGCTTCGGAGACCAATATCGTCAACCCTCAGTCAACAGACCCAAACTACTGCAAGAACCCAATCCTCTCAGGATCGACTAACTAGTAGCCCAGTTCAGCGATTTAGTGCCATTCACAAGCCCAGGGTCAAATCCTTGTCGATTCGGAGAAACTCCAATGGACAACTGAGAGCATTTGATGGCGAAGGTCGAGAAGTGCCTCCTCCTGTGGAGATCCGACGTGCCAGCACTCCACCTCGTATAATTAGTGCTTCCTCGCCAAGCTCTGCATCCCAAGGGCTGCGACGCAAAGCCATTGTCGATGAGCTGATGCAAGGACGAGCCAAACGGCGATGCCTCCAGCTTGATGGCTCCAACTCTTCACCGCCTCCAGAGGAAGGTTTGAAGGAAGAACAGTTCCCCGAGGTGATAGAATTTGGGAGAACCAAAGGTCTTGGTAGAGCTGCTCTCTTTTTACCCCCTGGTCAGAAGACTGCCGATATTGGAAAGCCAGAGCCTATCCGAATCGGCAGCTCGACTGAATCTACGCGCACAAGCAACCCTAAAGATGCCGACAAGAAGCCAGAGGTTGTTCGCGGCGGTAGTTCGACGGAGTCTACACGTACACTCGCGCATAAAAATGACATAGCTCAACCAGAGATGATCATTGACCTTACAAGCTCGCCCGAACCTTCAGAACATCCAGACAATACCGAAGACCCCGGTCACGCGAATCTTGGCGCCACAGCTGGGGAAGACTTGGACATTGAAGCCGAGCCTTTTAATGATTCTCATACTGATACTCCTGGACCCGAGATCGATACTGACGTCGAAGGCGAAGACAACGAAATGGCGGGCTTGGTATCTCGACCTGGCTTCTCGGCATTTCGAAACTCTAGCGTACCGAGAGTCTTATCTTCCTGGGACGAGACTTACGACTGGGACTATCATCACGAAGATATCTTCTACGATAATGATGAGGAAGTATTCCGCTGCCGCTATTGCGGTCACGAAATTTGGAGTCCATGGCTAGGATTCTGCACAGGCTGTGAAGAGGGCGACTCTGATGGTCCTTATCAAGAGGTTCTAGATCCCGAAGCTGGATATCGCCCCAAATTTGAGTTGATCAGTGGTGTTGAGGAGGGTTTCGACCTCAAAAATATCACCGGACCCTACCTTGACTGCAACTCATCGGCATACGATACCCAAGATGATAAATCAGACCTTCAAGAAGAATACGAAATTGATAGCTTCATCGATGACAGCATCATTGATGACGCTTCCCAATGTTCTGATGAGGAGGATGACGCTTCTTTGAGCGATGGAGAAACTGACTACAAAGAAAAATTCAAGGAACTTGAAGCCTCTCACAATGCCCTTATTGGAAGCCATTCGCGCTTAGTATGGGAATACGACGAATTAAAACGGGACGTCCTTGGCTCAGACTATGAAAGCAGAAGTGGCGAAGACGTTAGTGGCGACGATGTCGATGACCAGTATTATGAGAACGGGGTTCTGTTGGTTGACGTCGCTGTCCCAGATCCAGTCATCACGGAACTTGTGCTCTCAGCCAATGAACAATCTCAAGCTTCAGTCCTTTCTCCTGGTCGGATTCAAAATCGCGTTGAGGCTTTCGAGGCTGCGAAAAACAATGAGTGGCACACGGTATCCCTCGAGTCGATTAATGGCAGCAACACTGGAGACGAGGAACGGCAGGCTTCGATTGAGTTGTGAAAAAGGTAGGGATTTCTTACATTTGTACATTGGCCGGGAGCATTTGCATTGCTGGTGCAGGAATGGGTTGGCTTTTTGAAAGCCTTCGGAACGGATTTGAGCATTTACATTTACATTTCGATTTTGCATTTACATTGGCATTGGTGTGGCTTCGGCGTAAGTCATCAAAAAGAACACATGGGATGGGACGGATGATCATGGATTATGGTACGGTGCGGACCGGTTATGCATATGGATGATACCCCTGGGATTTGCTTTGCCTTGCGCTTATATTACTGATGATTTTTACTGTGCTTTTGCCGAGTATACTTGGCTGTCATAGGCATTAGGTACAGGTGCAGGTGCATAGATAGTTGCCTAGCCCAAGCTAACTTACCTCACGAAGGATGAGCAAAATGAACAATGAACAATGGACACATATTCTCAATTCCTTTGGTTGGTTTTCAATAAATAAATGCATGGCAGTACGTAGCGCAGTTTTGCGTAAAGTATTGAACCTGCAAAGGGCAGATGTCGATTGGGCACGCGACAGCCTATTGTTTCATTGTTTGGTCCCCGACTGCCGCGTTGGGTGGGTTGCAGTGGCGGCGACCTGCATAAATTAAGGAACTTTGGGATGTGCACAGGTGGCTGGGACTGGAAAAACCGGAACCACTCGATTATGTGCTGGAGCCTGTGGTCTTGAGAGGCCTCTTGAAATTTTGGGAGTCTTTGCTCAGTTCTTCATGATCTGGTAGGTACATCTGCACGACCTGGCCAATTTTTAATTTTTTTTTTTTGGTACAAGTAGATTACTGGATTGGATTGGATTGATGTGCTAGTTTTAAGTAGAGAAAAAGGTTTCTATTTCTTTGGTTATGGGAGAGGGGTTTTTTCAGGCCTAGGGTGGTTCGTTAGTATCTTGATTAATTTTTTTATTTTTTTTTTTCAGGGAAGAGGCGAGCGAGGAGGAGGGAAAAAAGAGGTTGAGGGTTGTGGGATTGGTTAATCCCTTTTTGTTTATCTTCTGATTAATAAAAAGCTGGTATAGTGCTGAGTGTTAAGTATTTTGCCGTTCTGTTTGCGATTTACGGTTATGTTATAGATAGCGTCACTAATCTCACCATTACTTAGGTAGAGCTTTTCGTTGCGATTTGATGTGATATCGTTCTCCCAAGCAATTGCAGGCAAGGAAGAAGGGATGGGTATTTCAAGTATCTAATCGTTTTTGCTTGCTATTGTTTTGGGAGTATTGCTTGGGCTTTGATTTTGAAGGCGGGAGGAAATTAATCAATGAATGGGGAGCAGGTCCAGGATTTAGGCGTTTTGTCATTGGGTGGTTGTTGCTTTCTATGTATTTACTCTGTCGGTGATTAGTTTATCGATTGTAATTTACAAGGAGGCCTATGCACGTTGCATGCATTCTGTTAGTCAGCCACTCAATTTATTGGTTGTGTTCCTGGACGCTTTGTTTACGGTAGAGGGAGGAGACAGGGGGTCGGGCTAGAATTTGACTTGTATTGGGATGTTAGCTGCTGAGTGGAAGATAAAGAATAGGAGTGTGAAATCTTCAAGCACTTGCAAGGAAAGGCGGGCGTGTCACACTTGGCTTTGCAATTGTTTGTTGTTGCAGGGGAATGGTGCAGCGTCGAGATTTGGGTGTTGTCGGGTGGAAATTGAACCGCGATAGAAAATATTTTTACTGTCAGGTGAACTGTGCTCTGATATTTTGTTGCATTGGTTATGTCAGAGTGAGTCACTGATATAGGGGTAGAGGGGATTGTGTGGTCGTTTGCATTGGCTGGTATCTGTGCTTGTGCTTATGGTTGCGATTGCGATTGCGGCTTTTGTATATGCCTGGGTAGTACGAACTAGAGTGTTGCTTAGGTCACCTTCTCACACTTGCTTGCAATGGGAAGGAAGAAGAGGTTGATGAGTGTGCAATTGGGTGTGCAATTGGGTGTGCAGTTGTATTGTTTACCTTCTCACACTTGCAGAAGGAGATCGATCCACTTACACTTGAGTGGCAATTGTGTTGTTTACCTTTTTGCATTTACAAGGGAAAGGAAGAAAGAAGGTTGATGCAAATTGTATGGTGTTGCGCCAGGGAGGGTGTTCAGCAGCTAGCTGCAGCTCCAAGATTTGCAAGTTATTGGATGTCAGTGTTTGAATCGCTGGAAGAATTTGAATGTCATGTGGATGTGGATGGATGTGTGCTTTGACGCATATACGGGAGTATAGGTTAGGGATGGGAATGTGGAATAATCGCTTGGCTGATATCCGTGCTTGTGGTTGTGATTGTGTTGAGAAAATGGATGGATGGGGAAGCTTGCAGACGTGAGATTTCGAGGGGATTGGATGTGATTTAAAGTTCTTGATGCATTGGTGAGAAATAGCGCATGTCAGGTGAGTGGTTGTTGATGTACGAATGAAGACGGTTACTGCAGATGGACCTTTGGGATGATGTTGCTCGGAGTTTGTGTGCCGTTACACCGTCGGAGTGAGTATTGTATGGCTGGTGAATCGTGGTGATGACTTGTGGAGAATTGGGAGTTGAAGAATGGACGCGATGGGGGTCTGGTGGGTAGATATCGATACGAAGTGGTACAGCGGGGAAAGACACGATAGGCGGCGATGACTCGAAAAAAGATGGTGGGGAAGGGTCGTTAAGTGGTCGATTGCGTTGTTCTTTATAAATTATTGTATCGCGAAGGAGGCTGGATGTCAGGTGAGTGGTTGTCGATGTGAGGTTGAGGTTGAGGTGAGGCCGGACCTTGGCCCGGCCAGCCCTACTCCGTAGGTAGCTTTGAGGTTGGCAGTGGGGAAAGACAACGTTGAAGAATGGACGCGATGGCGGCCGCTGGTGAGTGCGCACGATACTGACGATACGATACGATGCGATGCGAAGTGACACCGATGAGATAAAGGTAGGGAATAAAACATTCTTGGGAAAAGAAGCGAAGGTTGTGCGAGGTGGGATGAGATGAGATGAGATACCCGATCTTCGGTGGCCAATATATTGAGCAGGATGAGGCTTTTGTGAGGTTACCAGGCTCGGACCATTGGGAAGTTGGTGGGTTGTAGGGTGTGTCGCACAGGCAGTGGGGTTCATTCAAATACAGTATCGTCAAGAAGGCCAGAGGATGGAGACCGAGCGGAGTGGCCGGAGAGATGGTCAATAAATCAGATACCTAGTAACCTAGATGACATGAAATGGATGAGGTTGCCTTAAGGTCGGAAGGATCTCGAAGCTCTCGAAGCATCCCGCGGGAAATCCGGAGGGTCTAAGGTACAGCAAGGCCATGCAAGGGGAGTTGATGCGTTGTGTTGTGTTGTGATGCGATGTGAGATGGTGATGAGTTGGCGAACAGCGACAAGACAAATGAATGTATAACAGAAAACCTAAGTATATGTACACATAATCGCATTACGGAAGAACTCAGGTGCATGGCTGGGATGATTATTGGACCGATGGATGATTGACAGCTCAGTAACCTTAATTCTTTAATTAAGCCATTACCAGCACCAGCACCAGCACCAGCATCCGGGAATGGGGTTGAATAGGATAATGAATTGCTTTCATTATGGGGTACCAAGCTCAGAATAGTAGCCGCACCAGGTTACCAGCAAGCTATTTATTCTTGCGACAAACTCGACACGAGGGCCCTGATATTAAGGAAGAGGGAGGAATTGATTGATCGCATCGCAGGAAAATTGGTAAAAAAGCAAATTAAGCCCGGAGGCGCTGGTGGGAGGCGTCGTTCAGCCAGGCAAGAGGCCATCCATATAAAGGAGAGATTGAGGCGAAGGACACCAGGACACCAGGACACCCTCAGCTAATCACGTAACTCTGTGCGCGACCTTTCGGCGGTGGTGTCTTGTCCTTTTACGAAGTTCGAGCGGTGTCCAGCTGGTCCAGCTCATCCACCTGGTTTGTTGTAGTTGAAGAAAAGCACTGGTAAAGCATCGGTGCATCCTCACTGGTGAAGTGTCGGCGCAGTGCTGCGTACAGCATCTTGGCCCCTCTCCACTGCAACCGCAACACAACGCAACGCTCCTGCACGTCCGGCTTCAAGACCGGCCTCATTTCCTCCACACGTCGCCTCCTCACCATCTCACCCTCACCCTCACCCTCACCCACTATCCCTCCTCCTTACGCCCTCGGTCACGCTCGACACTCGTACAAAAAGGATTCGCGTCGCCGCATCCGCCCAGAACTCGAACGATCTTCCAGACCTTTGTCAAACACCTCTGCCGGAGCTCACCATACCTGCACCAGCCAAGCTTGGTCTGCATTCTGTACCATTGCCCGCGAACACGAACACGATCACTTCTCTTCGCGCCAGTTACACCAACTACTCCTACTCCACGCCAGAATTCACCTCAGTCTTAGTCAGAGCTGTGAATCACCACTGATCCACTCCCTCGGGATTCACTATTCCATTCTCCGTCTATAGAGAGAGGGGGAACTAATTTCCACGAATTCCTCCAACACAATCCCGGCCCGACTACTTTCATACGACTCCTGCACAGACAATCGAATCTTGAACAGCACACGTCGCGGATTCGAATTATCTAATACGCCCCACTCAGCTTCAAGAACAGTAAAGGGTCAGCATTGGATTCTGCGTTGTGCTGACCACGTAGCTTTCGCCGCCTCGGAATTTGTCAACTTCTGGGGCCACCTCGCACAAGCAACACCATCACGATGAAGGGACGCGCGATCGATCAGCTCGTTTACGAGTGTATGTTTCCCAAACCAAAATCGACAGATCCGCAGAACTTTCAAGGGCTTCTACAACGACAGCTTGTTCCCGAGGTTCGTTTGGAAACACAGGCATTCTATGGGCATCTCTCTTCCCAAGAAGCCAAATATCCTGGATTGGATTACTCCTATGGACCACATCGTGTCCGACTTTCACGCTATCAATGGCATCGAAGACTCTTTCGCGCGTTTGACAATTTGGGGCTGACCAAATCGGAGATTGCGAGTTTGACAAAATGGGAGGGTACACGTTGGGCAAAGGAGAGATTTGAGCGGGAACAAGGAATCAAGATACGAGATACAACTGGAGATGGTATTGAGGATTGGATTGAGCCGGAATTACGCGTTCCGACTGCGCCACAAGCTCATCGTGCCGATGTGGAGGATATGGAAGATATACAAGAAGATGGTGAGACGGAGGAGAATGAGATGGAGGAGGATGGTGAGGATTCAGACGTCGAGATACAAAGCGTCGGTATCGAGCTAAACGAGAGATTGCGAACCGCGGCTGCACAGAGAGAGGCCGGAAATGTGGCCACAGTAATGGATGAAGAATGGGAACAGTGGTTGAAAGAAGCTGCTGAAAATGGAGGTTTACCATTTTCGGATTTGGGATTGTCACCGAATGCCAACATTCCAGGCACCAGACCTGCGACAGATCTACCAGCTATGAATCCTCAAGTGTTGAATGCCGCGAGATTAGGACAGTGGCAACAGATTCCCGAATTTCTCCATAATATCGTTCGACAGAACATCGAAGCTCACAATCGGCGATTGGAAGATGCAGCGATTGCTCCCATTCCACCGCCTGCATCCACAACTTCCACATCTTCCGCGTCAAGTACCACAAGTTCACCATTTCTTTCCAGACCGAGTTTGAGCCCACGAGCGAGGGCCGTTCCAGCAACATCCACAAGCTCTTCAGGGAGGATAGATACCCCACCAGGATCTCGGCTCGACAATCACTTCGCAGACCAGTTTTCCCGGCGATCAAACCCCGCCCTCCTTTCCGTTCCTCCGTTTCACGCAAGCCGCCGACCGGGCGTCCGATTGAGCGTATCTCGAAGTACCCAACAAAATAATGGCACCTAATTTCTGATTTCGAATGAGTGAAGGGGTCGATAGAGGCGGTGGCTGTGGCTGTGGCTGTTTCAAGATGCATGGGAATGCAATGAATTTGGCTGGGCCATTACATACATACATACATACATCATTGTTTTGAGTGGGATGGCTGTGCAGTACAGTGCAGTGTGGTTTTATCTTTTTTCTTTCTTCTCATCATGATCAGGCGTTCCCTTTAGCAAGGCGTTACATTGGCTTTTTTTTAAATTTTAAAGTTTTTTTCAATCATCAGAGGCATGAAGGGAGGAGGGGAATACGGAGAATGGGATGGAATGGAAATTACTTTTTGCTACGCTGCTATTATCTTTGGTCTTGGCTTTGGCTTTGCTGCTGCGACGTTAAAATAAGGGAGATAGAAAGGGCTTTTGCATCTGTTATTTGGAGGAAGGGGATGAATGGACGAATCGGTGGATGCGGGTGGGTGGATAAGGAAGGCGTGGGGATGAAATTGGATTGGAGGCGGGATGGATGGTATATAAGGCAACACAAGCAGACAGGCAGGCAGACACAGACACAAGAGAAAAATTAAAGTTAAAAGAATTGCGAAGAGTGATAGAACGTGGTCGGTGGGTCTCAAGGCAAGGTCTCAAGGCAAGGGATTCAAAGCATGGCATGGTATGACATGGAGGGAGCATTGGCATTTGCATTGGCATTGGCATTTGCATGGGTTTTGATGCATGGGGTTTTTGGTACTAATCAATCAATCGATGAATGCATGGAATTAGTGAGTAGTGAGTAGGACGCCTGCGTGGAAATTAGTATTCAACGTCTGGAACTCCATCGATTCCGTCTTTTCTTCATTCTCTGTCTCCACCTCTGTTTTGTTACATTTTTAACTTTACTCTTGCTTTCCTTGAATTTGCTCTCATTTACTCTCAGTAAGTTGGTCAGTCTGCCTGTCTGCCTGTTGGTAACGGACGGGCCTTCACGCTTGTCAAAAAAGAATCTTCTTTCCCTCTTTTTTTCGGTACAATATTGCAGTGCCTTCTTAAACAGCGTTGTTCAATTGCTATCTATTTTTCTGAGACTCTGATTCTTGGGGATTCGGTGGGCAGCGTGTACTGTGCACTTTTTATGTTAAGGCGTAGTGTGTGTGTGTGTGTGTGTGTGTATATAAATGAAGGTTGCCTCCCAGACTTCATGTGTCAGGACGGAGCAATAGGCAAACTGGCACCACCACTTTGTGACTTTGTGCGGAGTACGAGAGTGGAATCATTTGGTGCTAGGTCTTCGAGGTTCGATAGTGGGTGGATGGGTGGAGGAATACAGCGAAGATAGTGATGAGATGAGTAGTTTTGAGAAACTACCTACCTATAAGTAAGTTACAAGTACCACTGCTATCATGTATAAATGTTGCTGTCAAAATTCGAATCTCACACACATTACTGCCAACTCTTTACTCTGTTACTACCTCGAGATTTATTTCCCGAGGAGCTTCATGCAACTCACACAGTTCTCGCGACGACGCGAAGCAGTATTTAGAAACAGGTAGCAAGTGGGATGGGTGGCGGGTAGGTTTCCCGCCCACAGTCAAGAAATCGGCCTCGGTTTTTTGTTTGTTGTGAGGAAACTAGGGAGGGGAGGTTTTAGTAGTTTTCGAGGTATGGGAGGGGAGGGGGAGAGGGGAGAGATCCACCGACTTATTTGTTAAATTAGTAGTCATTCATTTTGTTTCTAACTACTGTACGGCGTACGAGGAAGTGAAATTTTTAGACTCTTTCTTTAGTGTCACCTCTAGAGGTAAGTCAACTTAGCAAAGAGCAATTTGGGAGGGTATAAAGCCTGTGTCGCTGCCCGAGAACTCTTGCTTCCTTATCGAGAAGGAGAAGACAAGTACGCAGAAGACTCATTCTAGGAGGTGAAAGGGTGGAGGTTTCGTGGTGGCCTTGTATGGTGCGTGCGTGTGTGTGTGTTTGTTTGTGGGGGGCTGGGGAAGAGGGTTGGGAGGAATGATGTGGAGTTGAGAGGGTTTTTAGTAGAGGAAAAGGCGGGGAATGAGGAAGGAAGAAAGGGAGGAGGGAAGGAGAAAGGTGCTGTCAATTATCCTCCTACTGTTACTCTCTACTCACTCACTCGCCCACTCGCCCACTCATCCCCATACCTATTCATTCCTTCCCCCTTCAAAACTTCAAGACTTTAAAACCTTCCAAACATCAGTACTAAAGAAAACACTTGAGAGAGGTACAGTAATCAATTTTCACAATCAATATCCCCCGCCCTTCTCTCGCTCTTCTTTTATATTGGTCTTTGATAATTTCTGCTCGCGATTGGTTTTTTGTTTTTAGGAGACTGGGGGGTATTTAAATGGCTTTTAGGGGGTGGGAAAGGGGGAGGGGAAGGAGGGAGGGGGTTGTGTTGTTAGGTTTTTGAGGGTTAAGGTTAAAGGCATGAGAAGAAAAAAAGAGGAAGAAGTAGAGAGGCCGAGATATAAAGGTAGCAATTCCCTGATACATACCTATGTCTACACTAACCCAGCAATAAACACCCCCTTCTCCTAATCTCTTAAATCTATAAATTTATATAAATCCTACCACCCTTTAACCTTCTGTCTTTTCTCTATAGTATTGCGCACACAAGCTGAAAATGATATACCGAAAAATAGTACTATGTCTTTAATGAATTGTCTTATTAGAACTCGGAATCTTGAATTTTGATATGGGTTTTGTTGTTCTATGTGTTGTATCTCTTTGATCAGTAGTGGGGAAGGTAGGGTAAAGAGAGGGGAGGGGGGAATGGGTTGTTGCTGTTACTTAGCTGCTGCTGTTGATATATCTATTCGTTCATTCGTTTGCTCCTTCACTCACACGTTTTCTCTTCCTTCTTTCCAATTCTCGAAGTTCCGGTAGTTCACCTCTCGGGGACAAAAAGTTCAAACCCTGGTGGAATTCTCGCCCGAACCTCACGATTCAAATGCACATGCCAGATCCGTTAGATGCCGAAGCCGCGCACCATTCGGGCGACCATATTTACTGGAACTATGTTACAGAATCAGTTCAGTTCAGGTTGGTTTGTTGGTTTGTTGATTTTATATATTTTTGATATTGTTTGCCTGCCTTGACTCGAGTCGGGTATAAGTTGGAGTTTGGAATTTGGAATGCAGAGATGTATTCACTTTAATTCAAACAGTTAGGAATCTTGGAATCTCGCTATTAAATCCTTAAGTCCATTCACTCTTTCTCCGCTTTTCCCTTCCAGCCACCCCTTCACCCTCTACTTCTCCTCCACACCCTATAAAAAACCCTCACCATCCCACCATCCCCCCTCCCCTTCCCCTCTCTTCCCCAGTATCGGGTACCATCCATTTCAAAAGCAAGCTCAAGTAACCGGTTAGCTGCAGTGGGAACAAACACCACCACGTTCTTCGGGAATTTGTTACTTGCATTTTGATGGAGATAGAGTCAGTTGGTTTGGAGTTTTGGATTTTGGGCAGAGGTTGTAGGAGTTTCTGATGTGGGAAAGGGGGTATTTTTGTACGAGGTTATAAGTGGAGAGGAGGTGTGTGGAATGGTTGCGTTTGTTCGTTTGTTCGTCGGGTGTGAGTGAGTGAGCTCGGCATCTGTGACGTAAGGTGTTTCTAACCTTGGATAATAGGTAAGAGCTATTTAATTATATATATTTTAGGAGTTTAAATCTTTAATATTTCTTTCTTTCTTTCTTCCTTCCTTCCTTCTTCTCATACAATTTCTAAATCTAAACTACTAATACAGTATAGATTTTTAACTCTCCCCAAACCCACTTGCTCCAACGCCCCCCACCCAACTCTCTCCCTTTTCCTTCTACCCTTCTACCCTCCTTCCATGCCTTCTCCACACTATTAAAAACTCCTCATACCCTCCCACCAATCCCCTTTCCCCAACTCTCTCCCCACTTCCTACATTTACAAGTTGAAAGTAGGACATACCGGCACTGCGGAAAATTAAGTCTTCTATAAGGTACCGGTATATCGTGGCCTTTCCGTAGAATAGAACTCATGTTTTTGTCTATGTTATACTAGGAAGTACTTAATTTTTTGGAAGTGTGATAATATAGAAGAGGTGTGAAATGATTTCGTTTGTTTATTCATTCGTTCGTTCGGCGGAAGTTAATGAGCAAGCACGATTTCTTGTCCTGTTAAATAGGAGTTTAATACTGTTTTGCGCGCTGGGTTTGCGATACAGAATTCTCGACAAGTAACTTAATGTTCTCACTGATGTCGTGATGGAAGCCCTTCATGATGTCTTCTATCTAGGATCTGATATAATTAAGAATAGATGAGATATTACCTTCATCCACTATATACCACCGGAGTTTCGACACTTAGGCTTACATGATCTGTGCCGCCTTGCTCAGGTCTGCTTATTCAATGATTTCACATTATCAGAAATAGGTAACTTTAGCGAGGGCTCCACATACTAAAAGGGGCCGTATGAGTAGATAGCTTTCCTTAGATAAGAGCCTAATGCTTAATTTATTAACTAGTACATAAGTCTACTTAATAATGTCTTCAATAAAGTAAAACTGTGTCTTTATATTAATTATATAACTGATATATATTAAAGAAGTGAAAATAAAAATTCAAGAAAAGAGAATCTAAATAATAGAGACAGCTATGGCGTTTCCCCAAGATCAATAGCCAAAACCCTCCCACCCTGAATAGCAGTACCGTTAACCAACCCACTGTACCCCCCATTAGTTGTAACATACAACGTCCTGCTATCACTCACCGTCCTCCCAAACTTGACCGCCGTATTTCCCTCCACCAGCACCAACTCATCCTTATTCTCATACCCCAATCAACCACCTCCCCCTCCGTCGTAACCTCACTAA
>JAAMPI010000039.1:0-84991 GCA_013054445.1 Cudoniella acicularis
TGTTCTCAGCGGTTCGGCACTCTGAAGCTCCAACGACATCCAGAACAACTTGGGGGTACTGCCCAAGGCATAGCAGAAATGAGAGCTTAGATGGAGTGGGAAACTTTGGTACTGAACCAAAACCTCCATTTTCCTTGTCAAAAGTAGTCATGAAATGTTGACTTGCTTCCTCAAGAAGTTCGATGTCAAGGGTATCACCACCTGCACCTAATCTGTCACCAAATGTGCCTTCAGAAGCGAAATTCTTCAGCTGTTGTAAAATCTGGGATGAATCCTGACGACATCGTTCCTCTTGCTCTTTCCAGACCGTGGACAGCTTATTGAGGATCCCAAGGAAATCAACCTGGTCTTCAAATAATGTCGTACTACTTGCTGGCCCAGGCCAGTAAGTACCACCAAACACGGGTTCCAAATCCGGCGTCACAAAGACATTCAGCGGCCAGCCCCCAGAACCATTTGTTGCCTGAACAAAGTTCATGTAAATCCGATCTATATCGGGGCGCTCCTCTCGGTCTATTTTGACAGGTATGAATGCCTCATTCAGAATCATTGCAACTTCCTCATTTTCGAATGACTCGCGTTCCATGACATGGCACCCTGAGAAAATCAGTACCTGCTAATCAGATAATCTGATAATTTTGGGGAACTTACAATGACAAGCGCTATACCCAATACTCACAAATAACAACCGATTCTCCTTTCTGGCCAGCGCAATAGCCTCATCCCCCCAAATCTGCCACGCGACCGGATTCGACGAGTGTGCGCGAACATACGGACTTCGACTCTCCCCAGCCTTATTCACCAACACGACCTTCTCTTTCTTCTTCTCTTGTTCCACGTTATTTGCAGGTAAACCCAAGCCGCTCTTTAAGACCTGGCCTAAGCCCTGGACTTCCCCTTCCACCCCACGAAGATGTGCTGCCATCATGGCCACGTTGGTATATTGTTGGTATTGTATGCGTTGATCCGGATCTGCGGGGCTCGACAACCAAGGCGCTCCGAACCTGCCGCTGTCCTCACAACTGGATCTCGCTGCTGCACTTCCAGCTGCTTTCAGTGTATTTCTCGTCGATCGAAGATTTTGTTTTGATCGTTGACTCGGAGGTGGGGTAGGTATGTAGAGGGGTAGACCGATAGATCTTTTTCGCGTGTTTCGTCTGAGTGGTTGTGTAGTTCTGTATAATAGCCGGTTTTCGGATGACCGAGTGACTTAGAACAAAAAGACACAGTGGGAGAGGAAAAGGCTAGAATTAGCGGTAGGAAGTGGGGAGTATGAAGCTTTATCGTCGTTATCGCCGCTTCCTGAAATTCTGATGGTCCGTGCGTGATGCTCGGAAGGCGCGGTGACCCCCCTTTTCAACACAGCCACAGCCGAGATCTCAAGTATGCCGTTGCGGATGAGATATTTCATGTGAGGGTTTGTAACAGTACAGGTTAGATAAAGTAAAAATGTTTTGCTGTCTAGGGAATATTCAGATTACCTTTGAAGCATTGGACATCGGATATTTAAGGTTATTGGATTATAATATGTTGCTAGGAACAAAAATATATATTCTGATGCTATCCTAGATGAAAGCTCTATTAACAAATTACTAGTAGAAACCCTATTGCATTCTAAGCTAATACAGATACTAAGATAAATGCTCTCGACTATTCTATATTTCCTAGATATTTAAAGGGTGTTTTGCTCAAATCCCCGGAGGGGGCCCCTAGAACCCCCCTTTTTGGGATATTTCTAAGTGCCTATTGTCTTCTAGGGGAGACCCCCTCAGGACCCCTCTTCCTAAATGTTCCTGATTAATAATAATTTTGTAAACAATTTAAAGAGAGGGAGGAGAGAAGGGCTCACCAATATCTGTATAGGAATATCAGTGTCACGACCCCGGATCATGTGATCTGATCACCTGACCAGTTCAGGTGTTTAGCGATTCAGAACCGAGGGACTGAACTCATGAACTACTAAACTCACTGTCACCACCACCTATATAGCCTTATAGCTTTCCTTTATAGAGCTGCGTACCCAACTTTAATAAGATAACTTGTACACTAATTTACTTGACACTTTAATTAACGAATAAAACTAAGAACCACGTGATATCGCATACCACGTGACAACAGAATGTTACAACGGGACATCTGAAGACTAGGAGCCAGCCAGAAGGTTAGTATTTGCACTAACCAGAGCAATTCTTGGCAAAAACAATCATTTTAGCACAACCTCCATCTATCTAGGGGTTGTACGTAAACACTATCCGAAATTTCACTGCGCTCGGCAATAAGAAAAGAAAATCACTTAGATGAAATAGCGAAAGGGAGTAGCTCCTGGAAGTTATACCTGAAACCAAAATATATTTATAATATACATTTTCTGTATTTATTCATCTTTTCAAAAATCTTTTACAAAACCTTCCCTTTCCACCAAAAGAAGAGACATCTTAACTAGTGATAGCAGGAAAAAAACTTTTCCACCACATTATCCCACTTATTCGCTATCTAACCTCTACTACACAAGGTAGCTCCAGTCTTCGGCATTTAGCTCTATATATCCAGTGCTCCGATTGTTATAATAGACATCGATTTCGGATATACCCGACTCGCGTCTCAAAATAATTAGATCATCAATACAGTATCAGAGGGCTGGGAAAAGTAAAAAGAATTCCGAATATCAAGCAGGCTCGTTTGTATTAAAACATAATAATGAGGCGTTAAACCCAGTGTTGCAAGTACCGCAGCGCCGAAAATTTCTGTCACCCGGCTATTCGGGACGGTGCGATCCGTAGATTCAAGGTTACACAGGGCATAAGGGCTGAGCAAGCTGCAACTTTGCTTGGCAAACTTCTCAAGTAACCTTACTACGAAGCGGAAGCGCCCAGTTATTCGTGACGGCCTGAACAATTCCAGTGTTGAACAAACTACACCTTGCTATCCCCATCCAGTATGTCGTACTTTGTTTATCGCTCGCTGACTCCTCACAAAAAAAAGAATTCGTCTTGTCCACGTTCTACCAGAAAACCATCGTCCGCCAAGAGAACGAAACTTCACGCAATCTGAAGATGTGAATTCTTCACACCCAAGCACTGCGAACGGCAGCAACTTAATATGCTGTACTCTCTCTCACGCCTCCCTCGACGATCCGCCCTCGTTCACCGCGCTCTCATACAGCTGGGGCGACCAGACTCGAAGGTGCGAGATTCTCCTCAATGATGCTACGACTTCCATTACCGAAAATCTCGAAGCTGCCCTCCGTAATTTACGACTGCAAGACAAGCTTCTTACTCTGTGGGTCGATGCTTTGTGCATTGATCAAAACGATGATGTGGAGAAGAGCGAACAACTTGAGCAAATGCGACAGATATATTCTCAGGCGCTCCAAGTCACTGCTTGGTTAGGCCCGGCAACAGACAACAGCGACGTCGCGATGCGGTGGATTCAACAATATGGTGGGTTGGCATCTGAGCTAGGCATAGGGTCGCGACCAGAGTTGCAACTTCGCTATCTCCTGGAGATGGTGGACTCACACGGCAAAGGACATGTCGAGGGGAAAATCCAGACATTCGTCGAAGATCTCAAAATACAGCTGTCTCAGGACAGTGCCGAGAAGTCCATGTGCATCACCGCTCTGGAACTGCTATTTAAACGCCCTTACTGGAGCCGCGTCTGGGTGGTACAAGAGCTAGTCAATGCTTCAAACACGCTCTTTGTGTGTGGCACAGAGAAGATAACAGAGGACGCCCTTCATCATTCCTTAAGGTTGTTGAGGAATTTTAGGAGGTATCAAATCTTAAAAGTTGGTCAGGACACTTCAGCGTCGCAGTCCCAAACATCTTCTATCATTTCAATTGAAACTCAGCATCCAATCAAACTGCTAAAATTTCGAAGGGCAACCGGCCCATTCCCCCTGATTTATTTGATGCGCAGCCTGCGCACATTTGGGGCAACAGACCCTAGGGACAAGGTATTTGCGCTGCTAGGTATCGCGGGCGATGCGAAAGCGCTTGGTCTGTGTCCTGATTACAGGAAGTCATGCAAGAAGGTGTACACTGAACTAGCCCTTGCTCTTATTCGAAATGGATACCATGATCCACTGTCTCTCAGCGACTCATCAGGAGGAATCGATGGCCTTCCCTCCTGGGCTCCTGACTGGTCAACCAAGAGTTGCCGTAATCCTCTACAACAACGTTCTCTTGATAGATCAACCCGTCCCCTCACCGCGATCTTGGAACCCAACTTTTCCGCATCTGGTAACAAAGGGACGCTAGAGCTTTCAAGTGGAAGCACAGGAATCCACTGTATGCCGCTATTACTACATGGCAGAGTCTTAGGCACCGTGGGGCAACTCGGGATGGCTTGGGTAAAGGGAGACGTCGGTGGATGGTTGCAAGATCTACACAGACTATCCTACCAAACTAGAGACACATTTGAATTGTCCGAGGAACAACAAAAAATTGTCTGGCGCACTGCAGTGGCTGACCAAGAAATTCATCAGGGAAAAACGAAGCCAAGACTTTCAAATGAAAAGGTTAGCAGTGTGCATGAGGCACTGAAGGATGAGGATTTGAGCCTCACACAAGTGCAAACGTTGATCGATGCCGGCCTCGGTGACTATTATGAGCAGCTTCAAGCAGTTGCTCAAGGCCGCCGGCCTTTACTTACATCCGGCGGCTATTTTGGTATTGGCCCTCAGGAAACACAGCTAGGCGATGTTCTCGTCATTTTTCTTGGAGCTCATGTGCCGCACATATTGCGTCGGCATAGCGAGGACAGCACATTATGGCTTATTGGTGAAGCATATGTTCATGGAGTCATGGATGGCGAAGCAATGAAGGATTTTCCAGCCACCGAGATAATTCCACTTTGCTAACCGCATATTTCCTGAGTCCTGACGAACTTCCGTAGTTACTATGTCTAACTTCAAGTGTCAACCCATCGTTTCCGCCTTTCGTCCTCCAAAGGGCACAACTTCTCCATTTCTAAGCGTGATCCTCTGTACTCTCCACCAAATATGAACTCTGATGTACAGATTCTAAGATAGACAGGGCAGGGCCAATCAATCGGCCGTGGCCAGTCACAAAAGCTTGTAGCCCGTATTCTGGGTTGGCGAGGGTCACAGCTAATTGCAGTGCTTCCTCTACAGTCGATTTGAGTGAGATATGGGCTTTTGAGTCAAACATCTTCCAAATTTTAGCAAACTCCCTAAGGTCATCCATTGATAACTTCTCCTGACTCGTGTTAGAGAAGTCTAATACCATCAGCTGAAGTCGCGAAGGGTTGCAGTAAACTTACCAATGCTAGTCGTTCCGTTGCGTCGTTCTTCGAATGTGGTGAAAATGACATGTTGAACTTGAATATTGCCACCCTTTAGAGTTTCGACGACGCTCCTTATTAGGGCTGTGGCTGAAAATCAGAACCCGTGTTGGATGGGGCGAAGGTTTGGTGTTACTAGCAAACGTTAAACTCATTCTGTAACTCAAGGGCACATGTAACTACTTTTGCTGGAGAGTCGCAGCGGACTGCGCGAACCACTGCGTCGCTACCTTTAGGCTCAGCTCATTGTGAGCAGTGTCTAAATACCATTGGCATTTTCCGTCCTGGATATAGTGGAATCGTCCAGGCCAGGAAAAGCGGTCCAATCCTCGACGGATATCTATTTCGGTTAGCCTGCAGTCAGGCTCGGGTTGTTTCTTCTTCAAGAAGGTTTCTGCAAGGGAGATAGCCAGGGTTGCGTTCATCTTCTGAACCTCGAACCTCAATACAGGCGCATCAGGTGGTAGCCTGTCGTCAACATCGACAAAGTTGAGTAGAACACCCTTCTCAGCTGCGCGATGCCTCAAAACGGCACCTACTTCAGGAGACTGCGCCATAGAAAATGCAGGGGCGCCGGCCTTAAATATCCCGGCTTTATGCCAAGCAATATTCTCGATTGATGGGCCTAGTGCTCTGATATGATCCATCCCGATTGTTGTAATTCCAGTAGCAGTAGGTTTAATAATGTTGGTGCAATCATATTCGCTGCCACTATGAGTCTCGTATACCGCTACGTCGACTTTTTCCCTGGCAAACACGTGAAGAGATAGTAGCATTAGAAACTGGCGATATCGAGGCATATTCTCAAGTCCATCCGTAGTTTGTGACGCGTGGTACCATAATTGGTCCCAGACTTCGAAGGTACATGTAGCGAAGAGCTGTTCGGATATCGGTTTTGCGTTGATCTGAATCCTCTCTCTTGTATTAATGAGAGGTGGTGAGATGTAGAGACCTATCTTTTTTGGGAAACCGGACGTGTCACCGTGCTGTTGAAGAAAGCTGTTGACAAACGCGCATGTGCTACCTTTACCTTTGGTCCCAGCGACATGTACCATTTCCAAATCAATGTCCTATATTGAGGTCAGTCTCGAAAATTTATAGCTGATGACATATGTTAAGCACCGAATATCCAAGTTGTTTTACCCAGTCCCCCATTCGATCTAAACCTGGCCTTCCTTTGACAGTAGGCATGCCGCCTAAGTGAACTTGTTCCCCAGCTCTTTGAGGGTGCTCATCTCTCCAGCGCTTGCTGTACGCCCGACGTCTTGTCTCAAGTAGAGCTATAGCATTCTGGTTCAAATTAGTGAGTGACAAATGACTCGCTTTACTTAACTCACTTGATAAGTCCTCTCCATATTGTAAACGCCTTGTGGTTTTAAAAGCTTATTCATTGTGGTTTATTGCTAGCCACTCAATTGTGGCATCAGTCACCGAGGAAGGTGACACTTGCGAACTCGAAAAGCAGCTCGTTTGTCCCCGGGCTGCACGTGCTGATAAGAGAGCTTAGATTTGGTGGTTCGATTTTAATAGTATTGCGACAGCTTCAATTAGTGTTTAATATCAATGCAACCTCGTCATCCTAATTCCTGACTATATAATGCTTACCATGTGAAGTTATTCGAACATAGCTACTGTTGTCGTTGCGTAATTAATTATAGAAGTCTTTATTGCGAACCCGTATCGATAGCTTTGATTTTCTGGCCCGTACGGGGAATGTCGTTCTCTTTATCAGGGAAAAAACAGGCCGATATTAGCACGCCAAACAAGCGAAAAACCCCAAAGAGGCCTTTGCTTCAACCTAACATTTCTAATCACAAATGGACTTCAAAACCAACAAATCTGCGCATACGTATTTAAAAGAAGTCACTCCGCTCAGATCCTAAGTTTTGAAGAAAAATAATTTGTTGTTGGTTTATAATACTTGAAATGTCCTGGTATATCGCTGGTGTTTTAATATCGGCCTCTTATTTCCCCGACGAAGAGGTTGTCGTTGAAAGTAAGTGTAAATAAGCAAACTAATCCTGAAAATTTTAAACCTTGAATACTACCTTGATAAGAGGACAATAGTTGTATAACTATTATAGATATTCTATCTCTTTTTACCTAGTTATTAAAAAAGACATCTCTCTTATTTAGATATTATAGTGAATTTCTTTACTTTATAAACTAATTTATTATATTTATCTATATATTCTTTCTATACTAATATGTCAGTCGCTGCTAAAAAAAATAAAAAAGACAAAAAAGATAAAGGCGTAATTTCTTTTACGTAAAAAAAACTTTAATCCTAAATAAAAAATCTCTATAAAAAGGAAATACAACTGCTATAAATAAAAGGGTGGAATCTTAACCATTTGCTGTATTTTCGTTGGTTCTTTACTCTTTTAGTGGGGAGAAAGGGGCTGCGTATAACAAGACAGCCACAGCTAAGATCTTGTTATAGGGAGATTGTATGCACAAACTTCGAAGTTTATAAGCTGAAAATTCAGTATTTGTTACAAACATTTTCTCTTAGGCTACTATTAAAACAATACCCGATTTGCCTTTTTAGTTTTGAAATGCTCTTGGCTATTTCGAATTTCCTTTAATCAAATTTTTGGCTTCTAGTAGCTTCAGTTGTACATGGAGTCCCAAGGTGACTTCATGTCTTGCTAGGTTTACACTCCCAACGGGGAGGTTAATTCTTTCCTGAAACGGAGAGCGACAGACTCTGATAGGTTTAGGGGACATAGCAATGGCTAGAGCGATCTGGTGGACTGACTGACTAAGAGAGTATCAACATGTAACCGACAGAGTAGTCTGAACAAGCAGTAGAGTAAGCAAAAAACCGAGCGAAAATTAGTACCGGACGAGGGGTGAACTAATACACGCGGGGGTTGAGTGATTACTGCATATTCGCTCGTTTAGTGACACTAGCTAGATACAAGCAAAACCATGTGTTTTCAGTTTTCATCTCTAGTTACACAGCACAAATTCAACTTTCATTCAGCACCTGCCTACAAGTCGTTCTCTGCGCTTTCCTCACTATCAGGTATCTCTCTCTCGCGGTCCACAAAAGGATCATCTTCAAATATCGATACTTCTTCTTTGACAGGTTGCTCTTGCTTCGAATCAGATTCAGTCAGAGCAGCATTCGATACTTGTCCACACCTCAAAAGCTCAGCAGACTGTTTTTCCATGCGAGCATGGAATTCAGCATTCATCCCAGAGAGATCTGCAGCGCTACGTGAAGCAGGCTCCGTAATAGCGGTTCTTCGTTCTCCTGCAATTGGAGCTGTCTGAAAGGTCTTGATGAGTCGACCAGATTGCTGTATTATGACTGCTGTTGTAGGGGGCTGTGGTACTGTGACAGACTCAGCACGTGGGGTTGTGGTTCTCAATCGTGCCTGTGCTTTAAGTTGTATGGGAGAATCAGGATCATTCCAGGGAGCGGTGAGATCTTTACTTACTCTGAGTGCCTCTGCGTTGAGTGGTGACGTTTGAATAACCGGTGGCGACGATGGAATATTGCCCTCTTTGAGAACCTTAGCCCGTGTGGAGAACTCTGGGGCCTTCTTTGGCGTTGGTCTGAAAGCAAGTGGTGAAGAGTGGAAGGGGAAGGCGGCCGTATTTTGAAGTTTCCTGGGTGTTCGTGGTAGTGTGGGCAACTCAGACTCTTTACTTAGTGCTTGCTTAGCATCCATAACCATCCGAGTTACAGCTTTTAGTTGTTCCATGTCAAACTCCGATAACAATTCACTTATCCGCGTGAGTGAGTTGACTTTAGACTGATCTGAACGCGTTTGCTCTAACTCCTCGTTGTGCTTCGCTAGTCGCTCGTTTTCTGCCTGAAATTTTCGCAGTCGTTCTTGTAATTTGGGTTGTGCTGTTATCTCAGAGCATCTGTCGTTCTGCGAGGTGCTGTCGTCGGTCACTAGATGGCTCTGCCCAGATCAGTCTCGCTGGTGGTTAGAATCCGAGTCGTTCGGCGACTGTGAGACATTTTCGGCCGACAGATGTTTTGATGTTGAACGAGTATCCTGTAGCTGACTGCACTTTCCTGGATGACTGTGCTGCTCTGGGTGATTATCACCTGGATCGCTCTGATGGGTGGCATTCTCGTTTGAGCCTTCAGTTTTCCCAAAAACACTGTCTTAGTGTGGGACATCCTCACGAGTCTTGCCCTTTTGATCGTTTCGTCTGAAGAAGAGAACATATTCGCATTTGTTCTGGGGATCTCAATTAGCTAAGACCTCCAAACGAGT
The DNA here is from genome assembly GCA_013054445.1 of Cudoniella acicularis. Lineage (NCBI taxonomy): Eukaryota > Fungi > Ascomycota > Leotiomycetes > Helotiales > Helotiaceae > Cudoniella > Cudoniella acicularis. Next base: position 9,549 of record JAAMPI010000039.1, read on the forward strand.
AAACGAGAAACTTACTGTGTCCGAATCCGGCTCAACCAACTCAGGCTTTCGGGCTAAGTCATCAAACTTGGCCCAAGCGTCGCCAGTTTTTTTTCCCACCCAGAGCAATACGGTAATGAGTAACATAATGTCACATTTTGGGTTTCTGCCTGCGGACACCCAAGGCAAAGATGCCAGCCTTCATGATTCTGCAGCGAGCACGGGATTCGAATTGTTGGATCGGGAGGTTGTCCTTGCGCGATACGAGCATTCTCTGCTTCGCCCTCGATGCAACCCTCTTTCCACGCCTCCTCCTTCCTCAAATCTCTCAATGATCTTAATCAAAACTGTTGCAACCTGAAGCTTTGAGGAGTTGGCTTGAATAGCTGGCAGTTTTGGGAAATCCCGGTAAACAGTTCTAGATCCTTTTTGTTAGCAAATTCAAACCCCATTCATACCACCTCACGCAAGTGTTAAGAATATCTCAGATCTTTCGAGTTTCAGGAATTACTCACCGAGACGTGACTATTTCATATGAGGGTTTGTAATAGTATAGATTAGACAAAGTCGTATTTGCGAAAAGACTTTTTGGTTGCTGCAGAATTTCTAGATTACTTTTAATGCAGAATCTGATATATATTTTTCGTGTTTTAGGCATAGGCTATTGAACTACACCGTAAGATTACAAGATGCTACCATGGACAGAAAGGTATGTTATTATATCGTCCTAGAGGAAAGCTCCATGGATAAATTACGAGTAAAATCTAAGGATATTTTACAATGATACAGATATTTAAATAAATACTCTAGTCTTAGTGAAGCTTGTAAGGAAAGATCACCTCGGGTGAAATATAAAAAGAATGATTTCTAAAACTAATACTTCAAACCAACATGTATTCACGATAAAGCATCTTTTCTATGCCCACTCCTCTGTTTCCGAAAAGCTTAGTATAAAACATTCATCGGAAAATAATTATTGAAATATATTACAACTCCATCAAGAATAATTAATAAACAAATATCACTGAAATTATCAACTTATATCTTCTCTCATTAACCCTTATACCAACCCATATATTTTCCATCCTAAGCTTTAATCTTTTTGCACTCGAAAGAAGCCATATCCCACAAAATCATAGTGCCAAAACCCGTCCACCCTACTAACCCACTTATTCACTCGCTTATGAATCTGAATCTGTCCGCACACACAACCCCCTCCCTTTCAAAAAGTAATCCTGTAAAAACTCCCCTCCACACCCCAAACAAAAGACCACCAAATAAAAATTTTCAAAAAAAAGAAGATTTCGATTTTGCAACCGCCGTGAATCGAACACGAACCTCCACCTAACAACTAAGTATGGAAGGGTGGAATCCTAACCATTGGACCACGGAAGCTTCCTTTCTTTGAACGAAGTTTGTTCGCTGTTGAAAGGATTTTTGCTTATTATGTTATATTAATAAGTCAAGTGGTGTGGCGGACGGAGGGGTCGGAAAGGAGGGGTGGGTACAGCCGTGAAAAAGAGATAGTGGGGCCGGAGGGGGCGGACTTCGGGTCTCTAGGACTTGGGAAATAGTTAGGTTGGATTGGGTTTTGATTGGTGTTAAAATACGAAGAATTATAGTGAAGATCAGGAAGAATAATAAATTTACAGAGATGAATGTTTTCACACATTTATCTATTAATTAATCTTCAAAGTCCTATCTAAAAACTTCATTCCCTACTTATCTAGAAAACGTTCTACTACTCAAAACCGAGTCAAGAATTTATTCCACCAGCGTTGCGGCTTGAAAAGCGATCTTTTCCCTTTTTTTGAATTTCCAGATCACGTGAAGATCTCGCGCGCCCTTCAAACTTCATTTAAGACAGAAATAACTATAACCAATATATCAAATACAATAGGCATTAATTTGATTTTCTCGATTACTACATTTTCTCTCTCTCCCTCGTGGTGACTTTAAAATAATGATCACATGATATATTTCTTTGGAAAACCTTTATCAGTTTGATAAAAGCGATAAAGGAGCGGAAATTCCTTTCTAAAGAATTAATAAAGAATTCGGATATTTCTCATTAGGTAAAGAAATGATACTTTTTTATGTGAAAGAGTCGTTTTATCCCTATTGTCAATGAAGAATTTAAAGTGTCTTTTCACAGATACAAGACTACCTAGTTATTAATGATTTTGGTCGAGAAATCCTCTCTTAGGAGCTCAAGCCACCAAAGCCCAGTTATTCACCACCATCTGATTCTTTTCCGGTTGCACACGAAACCCGGCAGACCTTATCTGAGAGAACAAAGCTGTCTCAGATCCCTTCATCTAACGTTCGCATCCGTATCTGGCGTGCCTCAAGATTCGCGGCCTCTGTACTGCACGTCATCCACAATCTCGAATCTCAAAACGACATCTGTACGTAGAGAGTACTTACCTATATCTCTCCCTCCCTCTTCTCTCCCCTACACACTGTAAGCAAGAAGCATGCTCATGCCCCCCTCCATTAGCGGTTTCGTGTGGGTGCGCTCATGCATGCTTCATCCAACAAACTTTCGCGGCTATGCAAGCTGCAGAGCCGGCCGGGGAACCCAACCCAATTCCCTATACGCACAGAACATATAGGGTAGCTGCAAGCTTGGTAATCCAATCCACCAAAGAATCGTTTCCATCCCCTTTGTGCCATTCTCTTCCTGGCTTGCGAATGCGATAAAACAAATGCCACACTTTTGTTTTTTTCCAAAAAGGTGTGTGTCAACCGTTGGTAGGTATGTGGAAATGTTTTGATTCTGAGATTGAATGATGAGGGGAAGAAGGACAGAGTTTGGGACGGATCACTCGGTGGATTGAATGAGGCTGCAGTAATGCAGCAAGTGTGCATAAATGAATGCAACACACTGGGAGAAAGCAAATACACCTCTGCATCGCAGCACCCCTCTGAAGCAAAGTAGTGACGTACTCACCATCCCTCCATCTCCAACCTTCCCTGATTTCCATGCCACATACTGGTATCATTTCTCGATGAAGAAGAAGAGCATGTGCGTGTATATGGTTTTCGGACAAAACCACGCCGTGCCCCCTTTGAGGAGATGGGAGGCCCGGGATGGTGGGACAAGCCAAAGCGGCCACAAACTGGACCTGACCTGAGCCTGAGCCTGCTCGTTGACCCAAAAAACCACCCCCGGTCGAGGGCAGGCGAGCGCACGGTTGGCGGCCTATTAAAAGGCCACATCCGGGATTGTATCCCTGAACCTGGCGGCACTGCAAATGCGAGAGTCAAAGCTCTCTCATCCATCTGCGGGGCGGCCAATTGGCACTACGAGACGGATATTCATACTTTTCTAGCTTATGCTTTTGAAAGAGCTAACAGAATAGAGCGCCGAGAGACCGAAAGAATTGAGAGTCATCCGTCTGGTGTCGAAATGTCGGCCGAAGTTGCAGTCGTACGCAAAAAAAAAGCTGTGCCGTGTGGAAGAAAGGGCAGTTAACAAACCCCTTGCCCTGCTTATCCTCATCCCGGTAGTTATCAAGCTCATCAACGACCTTATCCTGCGCCTCCAAATCACATCGCATCGCATCGCAGCACACCGTCGTGACCGCACTGCGCAGCGCTGCTTGGAACTTTTCGAGTTGTCGTTTTCCCAGCGCAGAGGGCGTCGGGCAGATCCGCCACGTGCCTGGCCGGACCGCCTCCGTGGGGGGGGTGGAGGGCGATTTTAACAAGTCGGAGCAGTCGAACTGCTGTTCTCGAAGGGAAGGCTTTGGTCCAACCTGAGACGCAGTTCAGATGGGCTTACGTTTCGGCATGATTCCTAACCTTGCTTATAGTCGCTGCCAGTTGATCCAATGAGCTTTCTGAGTGCCGGCGCACGGCTGCAGTGGATGTGCCCAGGTTTGTGTAACCTGCGAGCGCCAGCACACAGAAACAACAGCCGATCCGCATCCGCATCCTTCGGACTTTTTCCTTTTTCTCTCTTCAAAAGGATCAAGAATGTCGGCACACACATCGTCATCAGCATCGAGCCGGCCCGTTGGTCGCGCTCGCTGGCTTCAAGATCGCCTGGTACAAGTCTGCCCGTATCCCGAACTCAATGCTTCCACAGCATCACTATATCTAAGATCTAAGATACCGCACCGATATGGTTCGACTGGTAAAAAGCTTCCAAACAGCGCTGAGACAAGCGTCTTAACGGTCCTGGAGTCGATCGATACTTCCGAGAGAGCCAAGTATCCGTCATCACCCCACCTCCAACATCTTTTCCCCCTCCAATATGGCAGCATTGGCAGCAGCTCCAATCAGGGCATTTTCTTGCACACACGGAGCTTCCTCAGGGCTTTTCTACCACCCTTGGACAGCTGCGATAGGACAATCTTATGATAAAGCTGATATGACGCCCTCGTCCAACGAGAAATGCTCTTTTGGGATGTTTCTTCGCAGCACGAATCACAGCGTTCCAGGGCTATCGCTCCCGGGAGCCGAACTAGAGGGACGTTTGCGTTTCTATTGGAGATGCGCTCGGCTTTGCTGCACCCCTTCAGCCCTGGGCCTGGCGATTTCTGCAGAGGGTTGGGTGTGAGAGTTTCTTTCTTTGCAGTCTCGTGTTCTTTCTTCTGCCCGGAGGTAACACTGGTAACGCTGGGATTCTGAAAGGCCGTTTCCTAGTGGGCGGCGCTTGGTGTTTTTTTTATTTATTTTTACGGCGATGGCGATGGCCATGCGCCGCACGAATAAAGGTCTGGAAGAAGAGATCATCATGGCAGTCACAGTGCAGAAAGTTTGGGTGGTGGATGGGCCACTGTGGAGGCTCCAATGCTCCATCAGCAACCCCCCCCCCCTCTCCTCGCCAGTGCCCACCAGGCGCCAGGATGCACCCGGGGCTTGATACGGCTCTGTATCGCGGACGGGGTGCACTCCTTGCAGACTGGCAGAGCAGCGAGCTTTGCACGCACCACCTGGGATCCTGACACTGCTGCACCAGCCAACGTGCAGCTGCAGCAGCAGCGAGGGGAGCGCCTGTGGCCCTGTCTACAGTGTGCCCCTTCGCCACCCTAACCCTTGCTGCTCTTGTTCTCACAGCCTTGAGCAGAGTGAGTGTCGCACTGTCGCGGTGTCACTTTGCACAGTACTGTTAGTAGTATCCCCCATAGCCCTCCAAGACCCCCAAGACTCCTGTCCAGTGTCCCCAGCGTCCACTGCCCTCAGCTTCTGGCCCGTACCGTTGTGGTTAGCTCCGCCCGTGGCTGTCCTGGCTGCCTCGCCCACGGCATCCTCTGCCAGCGCCCCCCAGAGTGCCCTTCTCCCTTCTCCCTCTCCATCTCCATACGCTAACCCTCCCCACCGCCCAGCCCTTCCCTAGTATCCTACCCTTCGCACTGCCTGCCCAGTCTTCCGCGTGTCCTGTCCTGTTCCACCTTTATTTCTGCGGGCTGCATGCTAAGGTACGCGCTAAATTAACAGCTCTCGTCTACTCCAGCTGCCTTATCAAATAAACGGCTAGCAGGGCCACCCGAGCCAATCACCGCCCCGCCCTCCGCCATTGAGACTGGCTCTTTCCCCCCATCTCGAAAAACACTCCGATCCCAATCGCCCGTCTCGTTGTCTCCCTCGCTCAACAGAGCCCTCCCCCATCCTGCACACCTCTCGACACACCCTTCACTTCCACCTCCACCCTCATCGCGACCGAACCTCACCTCGTCCCGCACTTCCTCGTGCACACCAACTCCTCGACCTGCGCGCCCTCCATCATCCGCCGCTCCCTCGAACATATCACTCGTCGCAATCGCGCTCGAGTCCCTTTCCTAGACTCGCCCGGCTTGCGATCGCGAGCTGTCTTTGTTCCATCAAAATATTCCCTCAAGTGTCAAACACGGGTCGCACGGCTACTCAGTGTTCCTGGATTGCTGCATTCGACCGGGTCGACAGCTCGCCTCTCACGAATGACTGCGGTCAGCCCTCCATAGTTCGCAATCCGTCTCGTCGAGAACCGCCCTTCGTACAGCATCTTATCGTCCGATTCTATCTTCCCCAGATATTCGCGACGCTTCACTATCGGCTTGTCTCCACGTCACGCCGCGACTCTCGAGCGCGTTCCTAGATCTATTGACGCCACCATCGCATACTTGGACTTCAATCTGTTGTCCTGCCAAGGCATGAACGCGACTCACCACCCGGTTGCAGTGGCCACCATTTCGACTTTGCAGAACAAAATATCCGCGTCGGATCGCACAAGTTCATTCTCACCGCAGCATGCCATGAACCCTCCTGTCTTTTCCCAAGCCGGTCAGGCATTCCGTCCTTCCAACGGTGCTCAGCAACCCTACCAGTCACTCTCGATGACTACGATGAATGCTTTTGCTAGTGATGCCACCATCAACACCCCGCAATCATCCGGAGGCGCATTCACCACAGCACCCTCGGCCGTCATCATCCGAAAACTCCCTATGAACACAACCGAGGATACGCTGAGGTTGATGGTAGTGTGGTCAAAGGAATTCGTTGATGCCGAAGTCCTGTCGTCCGAAAAATCCGAGGATACTGGATTTCGTACTGCCGTTTTGCGCTTCAAGTCACACGCGGGTGCTCTCGAAGCTAAGAACATGTTGGATGGGAAGCCAAATGTCGCAAACGATGCGCAAATGATGGTTGAATTTCATTACGGAACGCCTTCGACTTCACGACGATATACACTCGACAACACGTCAAATCCTGGTCCTTCTAGCTCTACCTCATCCACAGCTTCATCGGGTGGTCCAACCCCGCGTCAATCATCAAGATTCAACGGCTCTTTCCAATCAAATCAGAGAGTATCTCCCACTACAAATAATGCATACACTAGCAACGAACTCCCCAATCCGGAAGTCAGCGCTCACTACCAAAGTCTCTTCTCTCCGCAATCACCAATTGGAAACCACTTAAATGAGCGTACTAGAGTTACTGGAAAATCCTTAATCAACAATGATTCCGTCGACGATGATGAAACTGGCGAGCTTCTCAAAGATCCTGTTGCTTACGCTGAGAACGGTTCAGCTGCAGTTCTAGCACGACGAGCGACAAATCCTCAAATCCCCATTTCTCGAATGAACGGCCTGTCTCTCAATACGAATGCTGCAGGTCCAGCACCACTTTCATCTTTCACGCAGCCTCTGTCATCTATCTCGCATACTAACCCCATCTCGCCAAGTACTTTGACCAATGGCGGGCCTCCGGTCAACTACCAGCTCGGCAGCCAGCACTACCAGCGCCACAACTTCCCGCCCGTCAATCCAGCTGACCAGAATCCTCCATGCAATACACTCTACGTCGGAAATCTCCCAATTGACACCTCCGAGGACGAGCTAAAAGCCATGTTTTCGAAGCAGCGTGGTTATAAGCGCCTTTGTTTCAGAACTAAGCAGAATGGTCCCATGTGTTTTGTTGAATTTGAGGATGTCTCATTCGCTACGAAGGCTCTCCATGAGTTGTATGGACACCCACTTCACAACAGCATCAAAGGTGGCATTCGATTGAGTTTCTCCAAAAATCCACTAGGTGTCCGATCTGGTCAAGGAATGACATCTCCAGGTCCCTCAAACGTTACTGGTGTCATGCAAGGTATGAATGGGGTGATGATGGGTGGCCCAGGATCGAGCTTTAGTACGGCTAGCGGACCTCCTCCCGGTCTCACTGCTCCGCCGGGTCTAGGCCCTGGGAGAATGGCTTACGCAAGCAATGTAAGCACCATGAATGGGGCAGCAGGTCAATACACAACTACTTCTTTTGGAGGAAATACCAATGGCTGGAATGGTGCACCTGTTTTTAACGGGGCTATGACTGCTGGAGGACCGCCAACGATGATGAGCCAAACACACAACGGATTTCCTCCAGCATACATGATGGGAAGGTAGAGCTTGATCATATTCACATTGCGAGTGGCGTTTTCGGATCTGCTTGGGTTTCTTTTAATCCACTTCACTCGTTTCAATTGGGTGGCAAACATTGCATCTTGATTTTATGTTTTTTTTTTTCCCCCTCTACTAGGGTTTGCTTGGAGGAGTCGGTTATGCTGTTGCATCAGGTTGCATTTTCGCATTTTACATACTTGTAGCGCGGTGTTCATGAGATTCCCCCCCCTACGCGTCGTATCAATTGCGGGAGTTGGAAGCTGGATCTGGCTAGGGATGTTGGCATGTTCCGGTGTTCTTGCGTAGTTTTTCTTATTGTTCTCTTCATCATCTGGCGTGTTGTGCTGTCATTTCCGTCTGGCGTCACTAAAGACTTATCGAGAGCGCAAGCTGGCAGGCTTGAAAACCACGACATGGTCGATCGATTGTACGATTGCAGCGGCAGCACTCTGGGCATGGAATGAAATACAGGCAATGGCATAGCACATGAAAAGAGGAGTGGAAAAGGCGTCGAACGTTGGTCTCGTTCTTGGCATCTATCAGGGGCTAGCGCTATGCAAAGGAATGATACGCATCATGATGGTTTCGGCGGATATTTTGCTTGGCATACTCACAACATTGGGCGTTCATGGCATCTATGGATTAGTTGCTACCTTAGAATTTAAACAGAGCCTTTCATTTGTGGGTCTGCTTTAACGGGATAAATTATGACTTTGTACTTGGGGAACATTAGAGTGAGTTGTTCCACTTAGATATAGTGGTTCATTGTGCAATAAATGTATGACTTGGGCAATCCCGCGCACCATGCCTTTTAAGACCATTGAGACATTCACCGAAAGGGATCCGGCGAGGCGGAGAGCTTTTGTGGGGCAAGTCACGAGATGTGGCGCTAAGCAAGCGAAAAGAATTATTTAGAAATTCTCAACCTTGAGCTTCCTTCGTCCTCGCAAAACAACAACTTTTCACCGCATAACAAGCACGCGTCCAGGACTCGATGCTTGTGCGCAATGATGCTTCCGGGCTGCCTTGGTTAATATATGGCCTTGGAAATGGACTTTGCTATCCCCGACCACCATCGCAATCGCGTCTCGACCAGGTATGTTGAATCACATTTTTTCTCTCCCGCAGTTGCAATTGCAGCCACTCTACTATGATGAACTTTCGTGTCGCCCCTATCTTACCAACGAGCTCCTTGAGTGCTTCTATGGTGATCTACCTGTCTTTCCAAACGGACTTTCTGAACATTCCCTTCATTCAATCGCTGCATACTGGACCTTCTACTGCAGATATATTGCTGACATGGATAAGATAGGAACTAATTGTAAGTACCATTACGATTTCTCGGAAGCACATTGGAGAGTGGCATATGTGATGAACAAAACATGTACTATCAAATACGGATTCTTTAAAGATGACGAATAAACTGGTTCGATTACCTGAAAAAATGTCGGATGGAATACTATTGGCGCGTTTCGAGGATCCTGGTGGATGTGTGCTGATTGGATTACCCCTCAGGATCTAGGAGTTTCGTTGATCCGTTGCGTTGATTTGCAAAATGGTATGTTAGGAAGGCTCTTTTTTTCCTTTGACACTGAGGTCGTCGCCTATGATGCAACAATACCATGCTAATGCTGAAGACATTCTTGTCTGATGCTGACACATTTCGAGACTTTTCATCTTTCAACTGAGGCTTTTTTATGGATTTCTTGTCGTTAATACTCTTTTTTAAGAGATGTTGCTGACCGCATCAAACTTTAGTGTTTGATCTCGAACCTCAGCATATCAATGACGGACCCAAGATACAAAAGCCTGGTACATACCATACTCTCTCAGAGCTCGTAAGAAGAGGCTCGACTGAACGGGGATTGGTGTTCCATCTGTCCTATCCTGTGTGTGTCCCGTACAGGCGAACCATATTGTCACGCTCCTGACCGCCGTTGCATTGGATCTCAAGGGAGTATTTCTGGAGAAATTTCCGTACCATACAATCATTGCTCTGTGGGCCACCGCAAGTGCTATGTTTCAAGACCAAGCTTGAGTATAGATCAACCTTTATCACAATATCATTCCCAATTTATTTACTACATTTCAACCCTCTGAAACCCTTATCGCTATCATGTGTCCCCTGAATTTAATTTCCAAAAATTGTGCTATTCAATCCACATCCCTTCTTCACACAATGACTTACTGTATGCAAAAATTTGATCTTTCCCCCCTCAACCTTAAACGCATGACTATCTGGCATGGGCAGCTGCCCTTGGGTCCTATCCAAACCTGGAAATCCCAAAAAGATATCCACAACTCCCATCTCCTCATCAACCACGTACCGTCGATTGGTAACCTTGATGGTCGACGGAAACGCCATAGCACAATAACCAGTCTCAGTGCTTAAATTGGCTGAGAAATACGAACCGCCTTCCAGACGAGCACATGGTAGCCCCCACGGCACTACCACGCTCGCATTGTCAAAGCGGTTGAAATATGCATCGCCTACACTCTGGATCACAGCCCTGCTCTCGCGCTTCTCTATCGGAATCGGTGCCCAAGCTTCAGCGAGAGTATATTTCAAGTACGCTGTGGCGTTAAACAGCCAATCTCCCGTTGTCGTCACAACAGACTCTATGGTTGCGATCTTGCCAGTTGGGGAAAAGAGCATCCGGGTGCCGATCACGTACGGCTGAGTGGTGGTAGTTGTGTTGACGCTGATGAGCTCGGTGAAGGTTGAGCAAGCTGTCGTGTCATAGATGCTGAGATTGTGGGTTATTGGGAGGGCAGTGCTGAGGATACCGGTGAGTGGGGAGAGTGCAGAGTCGTTTTCGGTGTAGTTTAATGTGGTGGTGGTTGTTAGCGGGAGGAGGATGTTTGGTTGGCCGGCGGATTCTAAAGGTTTTTGGTCAGTATTTTTTAAGTTTTTCTGCTGCGGATGAGGATGTGAATGTGTTGTTGGAATTGGATTTGAATTGGGGAAGACGAGAGATTGGGAGAGAATTGGGAGAATGGTTTGGGAACTAGGGGAAGAAGATGGTGGCTTACGAGCAGCGAGGTAGGTGTCGGTGGCATTCTTGAGGAAGGCTCGTGTGCAGTCTGCTGAGGCCGTTGCCGCCGCGGCAGATGCGAACGATGCCAGGAGGAGGGGAATTGAATTGACCATTTTGTGTATTTCTTTTGTGTTCTTTGTTGGTCTCGGGCTGGCTGGCTGGCCTTCCTGTGTGCCAATTGGATTTTGGCTTTTGTGATTGGGAGAATTCTGCCTCGGGATTAGGAATTAAAGAGACGAGAAGACATGAGATGAGAAGTGATGAGGCGAGGTGAGGTGAGTTATTTGTATAAATACCCCAAGCTACTTACTTCCCTTAACCCCTCACTCGAAACTCGAGGCAAATTCAGGTAAGAGTGAGGGGAACGAAAACATAAATTATATAATATAACAGCCGTTTGCCGGAATGAGAGGTCAATCAATTTTATTTTTTTTCATTTGGAATTTTTTCCAATCTAACTGATTTATTAATCCTAGCCTCTTTGACTAATTAACCAATTAGTTAATTTGAAGCAAGCACAACTGATTGATTGAATTGGTAGGCAGGTAGGTAGGTAGATACGTCACATACATCGTGCTCGGTTGCGGGGCGCAATATATTCTTCCTGCAGGTGAATATGAGCGTGTGTACAGTACCTGGACAATTTAATTGACGAGCTAAAGGGAAAATAGGGAGATGGGAGGTGGTTCCTGGTATGCGGGCCGTCTCGGGTGTGGCACTTGTGGGGCGCTGTCGCTTGTTGTAAAAGGGGGTTTTGTGGGGGTAGGGATGAGGGGCTTGACTGTTCGATGTTTGGAAATACTCTAGATATCTTTACTGCTATGTATGACACATTATAAGAGAAAAAAAGTAGATTTAGCCTAATCTAGTTTGTTGTGTTATGTTTACTATTTAATTATTAATGCATTTTAGTTACTATAGCAGCTATTTATTAATTTTTACGTGTTAATATACTAAAAATTTATGCTTGTTTGACTTGAGATGTTAAATTGAGTTATATATTATTACAGTAGTAGATATCTTCACTCTTATATGTAACTCCTACATTCCAACCCAGTAACCCTCTATTCATCTACCTCTCTTTCCACTCCCCCAACCCCCCCAACCTAACCTTCAACTCCCTCCTCTGCACCTCCACCAACCTAAGCCTCTCCTCCAACGGGCTCAACTCCTCATTAATCCCCCTAATCCTATCCCTCTCCTCCTCCTGCTGCCGCTCAATCCTCCCCGCTTCTTGTGCACTCGAATTCGAATTCGCGCTCAACCGCTGCGGAGGCCTTCTCTCCACAGGTGAAGACAATTCATAATGCAGCGAGCGAGGCGATTCCAGCTCGCGGGGAGAAGTCGCCGATGAGTGCGAGAGTGAGTGCTCTGAGGGGTTGTTCGCACCGAAACTGCGGATCGAGGTCGAGGCTGAGGAGTGCGAGGAGAGGGAGAGGCGTTGGTTGCGGTCCGGGGGTATCCATTGTTGGCGGCGTGTGATGACTGTGGGGTTGTCTTCGCCGCTGCCACTGCGGGATTTTTTGGCTTCAGGAGAGATACATGGTTAGTTTCTGGTGTGCTGCTGTTGAGGAAATATGGAATGGATGGTGTTCTAAGATAGATGAGAGGAGAGGAGAAAAGTAAAAACAAACATACCACTCGCACGACTCTGCTCCTCAAGATTAAAAGTCCGCGGAAATCCGCTAATGGAATAATCAGTGCTATTCTCGAAGCGAATCTCGATATTTATTTCGGGAGTCTTTGAAAAAACGCGAAATCGGACGGGGGGCATCTGGAAGTGCAAGTTGAAGATCATGTCGTCGATGGTGGAGGATGTTAGTTCGATGAAACGGGATGAGAGCGGTTGTGAATGCAGTTGGACTGTGAAGCCTGTACTGCTGAATTTACTGCCGGATTGGAGGAGGATGCCGATTTCGCGGAGGGGAGGTGTCAGGTCGGAGATCCGGCAGAGGATTTCTCCTAGAAAGGGAGGGGTGTTAGTGTGTGATTGTAATATATGTTGTGAGGGGGGTTGGAAAGGGTCTCACGACGAACCTCGCAAAAAGAGTTCTTTGGACGCCGTCTCCTCGATCTCGCCATCAAAGTAGAAAAAAGTGGCGAAGATCTGAGATGCCAATGCTTTTATCTCGTCAACGTTGATGCATTCCCGAGCCACGTTTTGAAAGAATTCGAGACTGTCAACATCGTCGGCAGCTGGGGGTTCTGGGATTTTAATATTGAAACGTGTAAAATTCCTTGCCGGTGCATTTATTGGTAAGCGATTCAAGTAGTCATCCCAAATGCTCTCATGACAGTCTTCAGATGAGTGCCTAAGAGACGATTCTTTTTTCGATTTCGTCAAACGACCTTTTGCGCTTTTTAGAGTCGAATTACCGCTGCTAGTCCTGTCTGGCCGTGAGAATCTTCTATCAGTTATCCCCGTGCCAATCCATAATAGTAGATCAGGGTAATCAGACGGCAAATCTTGCCAGGTGGCTTTGTATTCGGTGTCTGCAATCGTGATGGGATTGCTGATGTTGGTTTCTTGGTGGGAGTATACTTCATTTGAAGATTTGTGTTTAAAGGGTTTGAAGAATTGTTGATTTGACATTGAAGCTCGCGCGCTGAGGTATTGTCAGTGGCGCTTATATGAAATGGAAAAAAAGGCCTTACGCTTCCCAGAGTTTGACCTCATTCTGCTCGTTTTCGGGCCGGAATAATTTGTACGGAACTATAAATATTCCCTTAGCATCCGTGAAGATTTGCATGAATCCCAAAAATAACATACGATTTGTTAAACTCAGTCGATTGTAATTTGGAAAAAGGGTAGTCTTGCTGGTCGACGACGGTATGGCTGGAATGGCAACTTTCGTATTAGTCCCAAGCTTGCTCGCACTTGACCCACCAAACAATGGTTCGGATTCTGTAAAAGCCTCTTTAAGAGATTTCTCGAGAGCGGAGGAGCCATATTTGGACTTGGAGGAACGACCAAGGCGGCGGGGCAAATTTCGAAATCGACGAAAATTATCCTTGGCAAATGATTTTTTGCAGATCTTCAAGAAGTTTTCCTCGCATTTACCCATGGTCCAGTTGCTGACGAAGAGACCAAGAGCAGGTATACTACCAGACCTAGCATATTTCATTAGTTACAGTCATGTTTCATGGCACGAATAACGCTTACCCGTTTCCGATGATTAAATCGAAGAAGAACTGGACGGGAATTTGGTTGTTAAACTCATTTTCCAAAAGACGGAGGACCTCTATTTGCATGAAACTCCTGATTCCACCGCTGCAAGAGTTAATATATCTCAATTCCAAAAGTTTTACAGGGAGAAAATGGTATACTTACTCGTCTAAAAGTAGTACTCGGATTCCGGCAGCCTTTGGTTTGAAGTATATCGATTGCGGGGGACTTGTTGAATTCAATTCAAGGGGGCATTCCAGGATCTCTACCATGGTTCGACTTTTCACATATCCATATTCTTTAACGCAGGACGTACACAAAACATGCCCGCAGGATAGAGTGTGCTCTGGAGGCTCGAAGAGACAACACCAACAAACCCTATGATCACTGAGGTTAATGGCATTGTTCTCTTTGCCGTCTCTGTGTAGGAACTCTTGAATATTTTCAAGATGCAACTCAGTTGCCGCAGCCTGTTGTAACTTCTGATCGACTTTCCCGGGTAATTGGCTAAGAAGTTCTTCCAGGATATAGTAAACTCCTCCATGAAACCCGTCCCGGTTTTTTCTAAACGAAAATTTTGACATATAGTCTCCTCGGGAGAGGATTCGGCCATCTTCAAGTTGATGCCCTTTAGATCCATGTCCACACCGAGCATTGGCACATCGAAAATAATAACGATCGGTTCGTAGATCGTTTTGGTATTTGAAGGTGCTAAGATCATATCGAATGTGATCGGGAACAGTACGCACAACGAATTCGCATGGCCAATATTGGTCACAGAAGGTGCTGAGTGCATAGTCCAGGTGCCGTATATACTGGGGGAAATATGTGATCTGCGGTGCCTGTCTTGAATCAGTAATTTTTCCGGCGCGATTGGATGTCTAGCACACCTAGTTTTTCATGTCGTGCCGCATCTAGCAAAATACAGGATGCAATCAGACGGCTTAACTTCTCAAAAATTGCACGAGCATCAGGTACAATTTGTTGATCTTTCAAAGCTATTGCGAGCTTTAGAATACTGCCTCCGAAGTTCGCGGGAATTGGGTTATATAGGAAAGATGCTTGAACAAAGTCGAAGGGGATTTCGAGCGTTCTCGAGTAATGATCGAAGGCATGCTGGAGGTAATATTGCAAGCTATCCTCGTTGAGTAGCATTCGCAATTCGGATTTACTTTCCCTGGCAGCTTTGCACCCAAGTGTGATTTCTGTGTAGAGCTTCTGAGCTTGCTCGAGGACTAACTTTGGCTGCGTGTCGGCTGGGAGGCGAACAACCTGAGAAATACAAATTCGTAAGCCCATATAATCTGAAAATACGCGAAAGAAAGGGGTTCTACCCTGACAGAGCTATAGTAGCAAAGCATGAGATCCTCGACAGTCTCAATTTCTCGACCTCGAGCCTTCCAGAATTTTGCGTATTGGGCAAAAGTCACATTGTGATTTAGAGTCCTGGACAAAGATTTCAAGAGCTCTTGGGTAGCGATGTCAACATCCCATAAACTCTTATGAATATCGGCATGAGAAGCGTTCTGAACGATTATTGCATGAGGAAGGACGGGGTGGTTGTACGAAGCCTCCAACGCATCTGTAGCCCACTCGATAAGCTTTTCAAGGACGGCTTCAACAGTCCTAAAAACTGTGAGTTTGATTTCAGAGCACATGTTAAAGCCAGTGAGGAGTACCTTGGATTTCTATGAACAAATACAACAACATCTGAAAAGGTAAAGAGAAGGCGGGGATAAAATTTAGAAACGGCAAATTGCCTTGTTCGTTCTAAGGGGGATTTTGCCCACTGAAGCTCCCGCTTTGAGGTAGGTTGATTTGAAGTGGTCTGTTTACTGTACCACTTTTCCGTTTCAGCTGCTTCACGCTCGTTTCGGAGTGTTGTCGCCATCGGTTCTCTCGCTCCACCATCTATACCCTCACAATCTGCGTATAGCATAGGCGTATCAGAAAGGGACGAAGCTGGATCCAGGTACAGGTGGACATCTTCAGAGGTCGGGACGTCTTTTCCAGGCAACCCCGCCACAGGGCAATGGTACTTCAGTGCCTTATTAGATTCGTTGATGTGAATAAGGAGCTTAATGAGGGTACTCTTTCCAGCACCCGTTTGACCGACGAAAGAAACGAGGCTGGGGGCTCGAGGACTTGGGAATGGTCTTTCTTCGGGTTGTAAACTAGTGGATTGGAGGGATTGGAGAGATTTGTTTGTGGCTGTCATCAGGCCAGCGTATCTCCCATAATCATGGAAAAAAAGCGGGCTGTCTTTGCTCACTTCCCTCCCAACCCCTATTTCGCTGAATTAGCGCGTCTTCGTAGTCCAAATCCCAAGCTACTCACCAAACCATGCTGCATCTTCTTCCTCAGCCAGCCGTTTCTGAAGGCTCTTATCGTCTGGTGGAGTTGAAAAGGCCGGTTGAACCAGTTTCACCACTGATAGCGGGATTTTTGCGTGCTCAGATTTTGCGAGCTCTGTTTTCAGCGAGGCTTGTTTTTTGGCCTTGTGTACAGCCTGTGCCTTCCAGCAACCAGCGCAAAAGTTCCATTTGCAATCCTGGCAAAAGAATAAATCGTCTTCGTTCTCGTCGCAGACATCACAGCAGTCCGCAACGGGGATCTCTGCTTCCTCTTCCTCGTCATCCGAATGCTTGAAGATGCCCAGGCCCATGAAAGAAAATCGCGGGGTGAGGCTGGATGGCCCGGTGTCATTCATGTCCGGCGGTTGATGCGGCTGGTTATTTAATAGCTTCGAGAAATTCGTGTACAACATCGTTTCCTCAGCGATAAATTTGGGTTGGGGTGGCGAGGCTGGAGCCTATATGCCGTTTAAAAATAAAACCATCGATTCCACGCATGAAATGGGCAGTGGACATTTGCTTTTTGTGGATTTTGCTGTTGGTTCGTTAGATGTCGCCTTCGTTGCCTCGTGTCACCCGCGGAATCATGATTGGGCGCCATGATTTGACGTGCTCAATATTGAACTCGATGATATTCTCTCCACCTTTCTCCACCCGCACCTCGGCTCCGATCAATCGGTTGTGTGTCATCATCGAGTTGTCGTAGTTGTAAATGCGCTTGGGTATCAACTCAGGACTATGGTAAGCAGGTCCCTTGATACCTCGGACGAGGAATTCGCCAATCACGTTGTGGCTAAGGGGTGAGTGGGAAAGAAGCCTAGAATAGAAGCCTGGAATCGTTATCAGAGGCGCAATGTCGCTCTCGGAGGGTTTTCAATCGCCATCGCTGAGAACTTCCCCTTGATTGGCTCGGTAATTAATTAAACGGCGCCCCACTTAAGCGAGAAGGTAAAACTTGCCGCATTTAACCCTCTATCCCTCACTACTTTCTCAAACCAGAAATATGTCATACGATAGTCAACTGCCTCCGTCCGATTGCAAAAGCAAGGATTTCTAAAAAGGCTTCTTTTCTCCTTTGCAACAATCACCTTTGTATCTGCACTACAGTTACAATCAAAAAGAAAAGGATAAAAATGACCTCGGAACCAGGAAAACAGAACCTCTTAATCTTCGGCACAACCGGATATATCGGGACACACATCACCAACCAAATAATCAAGAATAAAGCATCATTCGGACGAATCGCCATTTTCACATCACCCAGCACAGTGGAGAACAAACCCTCCGTGGTTGCAAACTTGAAATCGGAAGGCGTAGAAGTTATCGTCGGCGATGCGACAAATGAGAATGATATCCTCAAGGCATTTCAAGGTTTTTACCCCTCACTAACTCTGCCCTCACAATGCATCATGACGCACGTGCTAAACACAACCAAAAAAAACATGTAGGTATAAACACCATCATAAGCGCCGTAGGTCGCAACGCAATCCTCTCCCAAATCACCTGGATCCAGCTCGCCGACACTTCACCCAACTCCACCGTAACACGATTCTTCCCCTCAGAATTCGGCACCGACATCGAATACGGCCCCTCATCCGCAACTGAAAAACCGCACCAATTGAAATTAAAGGTGCGAGCGACATTGAGGGCAGCTAAGAGATTGGAGCATACGTTTTTGGTTACGGGCCCGTATGCGGAGGCCGTGTTGAGGCCTGGGTCGTTTGATGTTAAGGCCAAGAAGGCCGCTTTGACGGGGGATGGGCAGGGGAAGATAAGTTTGACTACTAAGGATGAGTCTGTACCCCTTTCTTTCCACCTGTCTTCTTTATTTTTTAAGACAAAGCTAAAGAATAAAATAGCGTCGGCCGCTTAACAGTGCACGCCCTCCTTCACCCAGCCGCGTCCAAAAACCGCGCCCTACGCGTAAACTCCTTCACCGCAACCGAAGCCGAAATCCTCGCCGAGTTCGAGAGACAAACCGGGGGCGAAAAATGGACCGTGGAAAGGACTTCATTCGAGAAATTGAGAGAGTTAGAGAAGGAGGCATGGGAGAGGTACGCACATTCATTCTCCCCAATGATTTTGCATTTATTTGGGATTTATCAACTGGGCTCTTGAAACTTTTCTCGAGAGTACATTTCATATTGCCTAGTAGGATGACAGATCGGAATGAAGCGATCGGCTTCTCAAAAAAACCTCCAAAAGTGAGAATTCGCTGATTTGCTTTATAGTGGGAATCCGGCCGCAACGGGGTATACGCTAAGGAGGATTTGGGTGGAGGGAGGAACGTTGTATGAGGTGAGGGATAATGCGCTTATTGGGGGAGAGGAGACGGAGAGTTTGAGTGATGCTGTGGGGGTTGCTGTGAAGAGTCAGTTGGCTGAGTAGGAAGGAGGAAAGTGGATAGACGGATGGGTTGAGAAGTGATGCTTATGAAGTGATGCTTATGACGTCACGAAATTTATGGAAATTTAATGACATGAATTGAACTTGGATGAGGTTATTATGAAATTTATAACTCGAAAATTAAGAATACTGTCTAAGAAAAAAAAGAACAGGAAATGACAGAATATCCGTAGAACAATTATTTTCCGAGTGAAGAATTAGCTCGAACTAAAGCCGAGTAGCAAACCTTTCGCTAGAAAGTAGACTGGAAATTTGGAAAGAACCAACTAAATAATAAGAGTCCGAAAAACCCACAGAGTAGCGTATTAGTACTGCATAGGTGCATCAACGAAAATAAAACAACACCACACCTAAATCTCAACAACGCGGCATCCTCATACTTTACCACTGGTACACACGATACACTTCAAAATCAAATTTCATGGACAGACACTCTTCATTCCATCCCCTCACAACCAACTAACCAACCCTCTCACTCCACCACCAATCACCATCACCACTATCGCCATCACCACTATCGCCATTACCACTATCACCATCATCATCACCGACAACAAAAACACAAAAAGAATCTAGCCATCCATCCAAATTCAAAACATTCTATAACGGGCAATCCGATCCAATCCTACCAAGCCATTCCATTCCAAGTTAAGTTTCCCGCCAAAAAACTCCCCACAAATGCAATGAATACATTTTGCAAGCACATCACACATCGCACATAACACATGACAAAACAAACAAACAACATTTTCCTCCACCCCAACTTACTCCAATACACGCCGCTAAAACGAACGCTTTTACAGTCCACCCCACATATATAACGGTGATATCATATCATAAAATCGTACAGCCCCCCTCCCTCTTCTTCTTCCTTCTTCGCGTCCCATGCGGTCGTCGCGTATGGTCTCGATCTCGATCTCTCCTCGCTGGGTAATCGTCTTCTCGCTGTCCTCCGCCGCCGCTAGCGTGCGACTGGCTGTCTTTGCGAATGATTTGCCGGCAGAGGTCGATGAATACTTCGTCTACGTTTGCTTTTGTTTTGAAGGGTTTGTGTTAGCTTTAAGCTCTCTCCTTTATAGTAAAAGTAGTCGGAAGTAAATAAAAAGGGGGAGGGGGAAAGGGAGGGAGTGGAAAGGAGAAAATACCTCTTCTCCTCGCAGAAGTTTCGTAATATGGCGCGTTTCCCCAACTCTGAGACACCGAGTATGCTTTCGACCGACTTACAACCCTATCATCTTCCAAATCGGACTTATTCCCCACGATAACGATGGGTACGTTCGGGTCGTCTTTGATGCGGATGATTTGCTCCCGTAGCTCGGCCAGCTCGTAGAGACTGCTTTGGCTCGTAATGGAAAATACTAATAGAAATCCTTGGCCTGTTTTCATGTATAACTCCCTATATTTTCAGATTAGATTAGGATCAGATCCACAAATGCCCGCTAAGTCGTACCTCATCGCAGCTGTTGTCAAAGTCAGAGTGTATCACGTGATTTCGATGTAGATGTTAAAACTCACTGAACTGCTCCGTTCCTGCAGTATCCAAACTAGAAAAGTATAAGCTGTGGGTCTGAGGTAACATCGGGCTTTCCTACATCTCAAGCATGCATTGGCGGCCCTGTTACGTTAGTCAGTTATTAGCTGGCAAATGGATCGAGGCGGAAATGTCACTCACATCCACGTCGATGTGTTTGCGATATGAATCCTCGATTGTGGGGTCATAACTTTCGATCCAGACGTTTTGAACGAATTGCGCTGCGGATAAATTGATTAGTATATGAATGGTGCGTAGCACGAAAGGGGTGGGGAAAAGCAGGAGGGTATGTATGCCTTACCAGTGAGGCAGCTTTTGCCAACACCGCCTGCAAAGATTGTCAGCTATGAGACGTGAACTGCTAAACGTCAACGTCACTCACCGGCGCCCAAGACGACAATATTAAAGTCTCTCCTGTGGGTAAAATACACTGTTAGCATGCATTCTGTCAGCGGAACGTGATCCGGGAAGTCTAACCTTTGCGAAGCCCTCCCTGACATGCTTGCGCGTCGAAGGCAAAAGTTTTTTTTTTCTCTCGACCTCTCCTCCTGTCTCCTGAATGTCCAACCCCAACTGCAGTTCCAACAGACCTCACTCACCTCACTCAACTCGCACTTCGTCACTCACCCACAAGGGAGCAGCAGCAGCAGCTTCCCTGCGAGTCCGGTCTCGCTGCACAGCAACAACCCCTCGATCCGTTCTTTTTCGTTCTTCAAGGCGCGATGGACATGTATGACCATTGATCAGAACTCGAGTGCTTTTCGCACTTGCAACGCAATGCAATGCACGGATGGGCTCCTTTAGTCTGCTTCGATGTGCTGCGCTGCACTGCGATCCGTCCGCACTGGGCTTTCAAGGTTGGGCACCGGCCTCTGGGCTCGCGGTTTGAGTTTCCGCCTTTGTCACAAGTGTGCTGGATTTCCGGTGCCGAGTCGTGGAGCCATGGGACTAGGTAGGTGGTAAGTAGGTACTAGGTACTAGGTACGGATCGGTCTGCTCTGGGCCACGCGACAATATTATATGATATCTGAGCTGGGTAGGGATGTAGTTCTGGATATAGGAGCAAACGTGGATATAGATATATCGTCGAATATATATAGACAGATAACTCCTGTCTGCGGCACCGATGCTGAAGCGCGCATTACATGCAGCTGCTGGCTGGCCTTTTAGAACCGTCGCCGTCGTGGTGCGTTCCAACGGCTCCCAGCTGTTCAACCCGGATGGATGCAAGCAAAGTACCTGCTTGTCGAGGTACCTCGCTGCACTACGACGACGTCTAACAGCCCAGCAGTCTAGCATCAGCCATTTAAGACTCGTCGTGGCCCCGCGATGCGTACCCGTTGTCTTTCGCGGTGCCAATGATTTCTCTTGCCCCTCGCCAACCCTAGCTAGCGAGCTCCAGCAGTCCAATAACCCCGCGACCACTGCCGCAGGCCCAGAATGCCCATTGCCTTTCAGTGCGCCGCGCCGGCCAATGCGATTGCAGACTTACCTCCTTTGTCGTGCCACTGGTCGACTGCTGGGCGCCTGGCCGGCCATCAAATCGACCTGTGCGATGAGGCTTCACTGCTTCGTACATCATATTGGTTCGGGCTGCGTTGCGTTGCAAGTCTTCAAAGTGAGTGAGATGCGATGGCGACCGAACCAGCGCTCTCGTCTAAAGTATCGCTTCCAAACCAGCGGCGTCACACTAGTAGTGGCATTGGCCGTGAGAGGTTACCACGCCTGGCCTTTCTTTGGAAATTCTCCTTTCTTTTCCTTGCATAACTGCAGCCGGGAAACATAACCACTGATTGGATGTCAGGATGTATACTTAGCTTCCGAAGCAGCTTACATTTGCACGCTTGCATGTTGGTCCCAAGTAACAGGGTAATCACGGGGTGATATGCACGTGATATGTAATATCCCCCACGCAGGCGGCCTTGGCACCTTGGCACTTTGGCCGTCATGCACATCAATAGCGAGCTATAGGGTTTGGGCCTCGCCTCTATGAGAAGAATGTCTGAATGTAACCCGGATACAGTAATCAATGATTATCTCTGCGGGATTGCGCTCAACCCCTGTGGCCGTTGTGGTCGAGTCAGACTAGCAAGTCTCGGCGAGAAGATATGCTGCAGAGGCCAGTCCTGGGCCAAAGAGACAATCTATCACCGTGCTGCCATATCAATAGTGAACACAAATCGAAAATACTAAGACAATCTTTTGATCTGTTCGGTCCGTGGGGAACTATCGATTGTATTTCTCGGGTTTATATTTGATCCTAGAATAGATCCCTATCTATCACTTGTCAACGCTCAACCTATGATGAAATGCGGGATGTCCTTTCTTTTTGCATGGCTTCCTCGATTCGACGCCTTCTCGGGAAATAAGCGGGAGACACCGCTGTTTGTCTCGGTTTTGACTCGGACCCCGAACCGGCAAAGAGAACCGAGTTGTCTCATGTATAGGCATGGCTGCATTGATCTGTGGGTGTATTTCTGGCGCGGGATGAGAAGTCGGTGTATCGTAAGATATATTTGTTTGTGAGCTTGTGCTCGGGTTGATGATTCGGGTTGGCTGGATAGTAATTGATTGTCTTCTAACTACATAAGACCTTGAACTTAATTGCTCACCGCCTTGCTCATGTTCTGCGAATGAAAGACCTCGGCTTCCCCTGGAAATAGAGTTGGTTGACTTAAGATGGTTATAAGTCCAGTCAGCTGGAGGTAGGCGGTTTCTACATCCTCTTTGTTTCATTGATAGCTAAAATATTACGGAACGATTTGCCCCGGTCGAAGGAGATGAACCGGCCCCCAAAATGTCTCCTGGTTTTGCTTTGCTGTGTTCTTCTTGATATCTTGTGTCGGAACGTTAAACGTTATTTTCCGTGTTGGATCAGTGACTGGTAGGAGCCACGACCTCGAATATTTGTTTAGATCTTCCTTGTGGGTTTATGGGCTTCCTCAACAACTCACCAATTCCTTGCTTGACGCTATTCGATAGGAGCAAGGTTTCTGATTGTCTCTCACCAATTCAGTCCTTCAATATCCACGCTTATTAGTCTTCCCAGAATCATGTCTGCCATGACCTTTCCAGTTCCCAAGCTCAAGCTGATACCTCAAGGGACCATGGCCAGCGGCTAGCCATACTCCACCTTCTCCGGGTACACGAGTTTTCGGTCCGCCTAGATTCTCATCACCAATTCTTGTCAAGATCGGTGTACCTCTGTTGGTGACAGGTCGGAAGCACAATCCTTTCCTGACAACTTCCAGATCATCCACGGCCTGGTCTGCTCCCAAAAGCTTCTGTGCGGTTTTCTTCAACCTTTTTACGGCACCCTTGTCAATAATCGATTCCGTTGCTAAAGCTGGCAGAGCGAGTAAAGGCGAATTCAAACCGGCAATATATATTTCTCCACCCATCCTCGAGAAAACTTCTGGCGAATATCCCTCTTCATCACTGGTAAAAATCGCATGGCATTCCTTTTCTTCATGTTTCTTACTCGATCTCGGGGATCGTACAATCAAGGAATGGCCTGCTAGGCTTGATATTGGTAATCTCTTTCGGGCACTGGGAAACAGTTTTGAGAAGACTTGTGGTGACCATGCTCCAGCTGCAATGAGGATTTTCGTGCAGGGAATATCAGAGATTGTACCAGTATCCATATTAATAATTCGAATAGTTGACAACTCGTCCCTCATATCTTTATCGACTGATTCTGCTCGTGCCGGATGATGGAGTTGAACATCACGCTGCAAGCAGCTTTCGAGAAAGAATTGGCATAATCGTCGAGGATCTCTATTAAGAAAGTCAATATCAAGGCCGGAAGCCAAGGCAAGCTATAACGCTTGAGACACACAATTGAGCAGTGCTCCCGTCTTCGCTCATGCGTTCGATGCTGTCGCCCATGGTTCTCGAAAGCCACACCGGACCCAGCGCATCCGCATCCACATCCACGAATTCGCTTACTTCGGTAACAGCACTCGACCTACTTGCACCTTCTCATAGCCAATCATCTCCTCGTCCCTTTGTATTCCCTTTCCCTACTGTGCAACTCACGCCCGTGCTCCTCGAGTATCCCCATTTCTTCTTCCCATTGAAATCTTCGGCCAAGCGCTTGTGTTCTTCGAAACTCAGCTTTCCTAATGCCGCGACAAACGAAGACAACCAGTCCGTGGCAAGAAAACCGGTCGCCAAACCCAATGCAGAGGCGAAGAGTTCGGGGGAGGAATCGACGAGATGGATCGCAGAACCGGGAAGAGACTGGGAGAGGTAGTAGGCTGTTGAGACACCGATTATGCCTGAGCCGAGAATGACTATCGCTAATGACATTGTAGAAGATAGAAGGGAAAGGAGCTGAAGAAAAGAAGTTTGTCTTGAGCAGATGCTATGTCTCAATGGCTCGCGGCGTGAAGCTTGGTGTTGAGAAGTTGTGGCGGTTTTTCGTGGTGACGTCCATTTTCTGCGATTGACAGGGGTGGCTCGGCCCCACAAAAACCATCAACATCAATATCTTCATCTGCTTCCTCGCAACAAATTTCTTCAAGCTCATCACGATGACAAGTTCAAAAGTGATCATTTTAACAGGTGCAAGCCGTGGAATAGGCCTTGCAATTGCGCAGTATCTACTTCGAGAGTCACACAAAGTTCTCCTTGTGGCCAGAACCGCAGAACCACTTGAAAAGTTGAAGTCAGACTTTCCAAGGCAGGTTGAGTTCGTTGCCGCTGATCTTGCAGACTTCTCAGTACGTGTTTTTATTTGTTTTTTCTTAAGGAGCCGCTATGACGTGACCAAACAGCCTTTTCGCTTGAAATTCATCCTCCTCGGGTCTCTAGTGGTCCGACTTAGAGAAACCTCTTTCGTTGTGCCGTCCATTTCTATGTCTATCCAATCACAATATCTTCAAACTACTTCCAACTTTTTTCACCAATTTTTGCATGCACAGCATTTGCCGCATTTGTTGCGTGTTCCTGCTGTCCTACTGGCGGTTACTGCCGAATGTGACGCCAGTCTCATCGAGTCATTTATCTCTTGCATCTCCACACTGCATGCTTGCATCCTTGCTGACCACCATCATTTAGATTGGCGGTAAAGCAATAGATCTATGTTTGCAGAAGTTTGGTTGCATCGACGGACTAATAATAAATCACGGGACTCTCAGTCCAGTCAAACGGATTTCCGAAAGCACGCAAGAGGAATGGAGGTCAGCATTTGATGTCAACTTCTTCAGCGCTCTATCATTTGTAAGCTCCTCGCCATGTGTTGGCTTTTATCGATTTGATTCTAAAACAAGATAGGTGAAAGCTGCTCTTCCTGCTCTGCGCCAATCAAAAGGCCGTATCATTCTTACCTCTTCTGGAGCATCAGTCAGCGCATATTCTACTTGGGGTGCATATGGGGCATCGAAAGCTGCTCTGAACCATATGGCATTGACTCTTACGGTTGAGGAGCCTGATATTACCACTGTGGCAATACGACCTGGGGTGGTCGATACTGAGATGCAGAAGGAAGTTCGCGGGCATGCCTCAGTCATGGATGACAAAGATGTTGAGAAATTCAAAGCCCTGCATGAGCAAGGGAAATTATTGCGGCCTGAGCAGCCTGGCTATGTGATGGCGCGACTTTCATTGGGTGCTGGTAGAGAATTAAGTGGCAAGTTATGGAAGTAAGTCCTTAAGCACCTGGGCGGAGTTGCCGTTACATGAAGCTAACACAAATCAAGCTGGAATGACAAGGAGCTCAGCAGCTTTCAAGATACATAAATGAAATGGCCTTAGACAGTCAGCGATAGACTTGTGTAGAATTTAAGTTGAGGTGCCAGAAGGTGGTACCACAAATTCTCTATTGGTTAGAGCCGCTGGGCATGGCAGTGGGGTAGGTGATGCAAGTGCCCTCCAATATTTTCACCGCTTAAAATACATTTCTACTACCTCCTATTTTTCATACATAGCACGAATCCCCGAGTCATCGTTTACCGATGCTATCCAACTCGTCTGAGTTTACAGAAACTCCGAATTTCCAACCGACAAAGGCTTTTCTAGACTTTGCACCTGAAGTTTATCTCAATCTCTTTTTTTACAGCTTTCTTCGGAAACTCTTTATTCCTATATTAAAAAAGTCCAACCCATATCCATTTCCTTTATAAATTTTCATTCGGTTCTATTTCTCACCCGAACCCCACCCAACATCTGCATGTTTCCCTCAACGCCGCCATCGATCCCGCACCTCCATCTTTCAACTCTCAAGCAATACTCTACATTCTCTCATTTCATAACCACACAGGTTTGACCGCGCCTCCCACTTACTGCACTTCGCAAATTCAGCTTCATAAATGAAATAGATTTCCCGGGCTAATGCTCCTAACAGCAAAAACGATCACACTGCCACCGGTGCTGGTCCCTATTGCAAAATAATATCTACGAAACCCGGGCTCCCCTCGTCCCGCAGCGCTTCTCCGTTCATGATGCCGCGAACATACGCCTCGCCAACGAACTCGTACCGTCCATTCTGCGAATGTCGAAGAATAAAAGGGAAATCTGAGCCTGCCACGATCCATATTTCGTCGCCTGTCTTGGCAGCCGTGCATGCTGCCCCTAGGCTTCCAGTCGACGTGCTAAAAATTGCCTTTTCTCTGGATAGGTATCTAGACCATTGGAAATGGTTCTTTGAGTTGATAAATTTGTATGCTGTGATATCTGCAGTAGTTTTAATGGGTGGAAGGAAGCGTACTGGAGGTATGCGGTGGGGGAATATTTCTTCGTATAAGTGTACCGACAGGTCTCCCCAGGAGGATAGCTGCATCAAAGTTAGGATTCGTGTTCGCCAGACGCTTTGGCATTCTTCTGCTGTGTTTGCTTTCGATTCTGCCGGGTCATTGAGATATGTTGATAAAGGATCCACAACCGCTGTATCCCTTGTTTCTTCCACCTGCCGGCGTTGAGCTCTTGGAACCGGGAGATGAGTTGGAGCATACCTTCAATCAAAAAGTCCGCGAAGGCGAACCCGGCATTGATTGGGGCTGGATGCTGGTCCTTCCATACATCTACTATTAACGTTCTCCATATAGCCTCAAATGACGTTTCGAAGAAGTGTTCAAATATCTTTAATTGCGGCTCGGTGTCTTCGTAAGAACAACAGATTAGTTCAAGTACCCCCCATGGATTTGAAGTTCCCATCGCTGCATGGCATCTGGTAGAAATATTGGGGTTCGCCTCATGTTGAAACGACGTAGACGATTCTGCAGATGTATTCTTGATATTTGGGTCCCCGCCCTGGATCGGGCGAACTTCAACCTTCCAGCGTCCATATAAAGGTTGAATATCAATAAGCACTGGCATCAATGGCGTGAGGTTATTCCTGTCAAATTTTGCAAGTGTTTTGATCGATCCAATCTTCTTGCCTTGGACTTTCAAATGGTTAGGATTCTCGTTGGAAGAACAAGCCACTTGCCAGGCATGACCTCCACTCGCGTTATACGGGCACTCCAAATTTAAGTTGTCCTCCGCTTTCTTCACCCTGAGTAGATTCTCAAACGCTTGGAACGAAGTACCACAACTCCAGTCGGGAACCCACGAAGGCCGGGAGTCTTGGTACCATCTCCTTTTCTGACGTGTGACAAAATGCCAAGATTTCCAGAGGACTTGAGGATAACCCAAGCCGCATCTGTATAAACTTGCGCAACAGTTCGAGAATAGTCAACAGTTGGCTTTGGCTCTAAGACTTGGTGGGGCCAAAGACTCAAGAACGCATAAACCCGGTCTCGAGGGTCTTGGCACTGTGAAGAACGGAAGCTAGCGAGAATCTCAAGATGGCTGGGTACTTTTGGACGTTCGGAAAAACGGATTAGGGGATCAACAATTCCGATGCTAGCACGAATCTTTCGAATGAGGTGGATGATTGTTACTGGGTTTATTTCTAGAACTTCGGATGCCGATATGACCTCGGTGGCCAGATACATAGGAGTTGGCGAGGCAAGGAGTCCTAATGCTATCTTTATTGCATTGTTCCAGATGTTGCTTATGTTGAGGCTTGCTTGAAGACTTGTGGTTGCGGATACCAATTTAGACCAACAAGTATATGTCGGGCCTACACTGACAAGGCCAAATTTTGACCATACAACTTCTTGAACGATCCAGGCTCGCCGAAACCAGCGTCTTTCAAAGAAAGCAAAGAGGCAACGCCAATATTCCGGCGTTATTTGCTTTATCCTGAGTTCTTTATACTGCGAGGACTCGAGATCATAAGATAGTTCAAGTTTCTCGAGAGACCCGGGCGGGGCTCTTTCCAAAGCATCAATAACTAGAAGCGCCGGCAAACTGAAATCATCTTCGGGGCCTAGCCAGATGTGAGTGGTTTCAGCGTTCCTGTAGATCCGATCCATGATCTGAACTTGGGAGTTCCGCTCCAGCAAGTCCTCCTGATTAATACAAATTGCGTCAATCCATATGAGTTGATGTACTACGGGTTTCGACTCCAGGACCTGACCGAGCTTGTTGAGGGGGAATTTTGACCGCCTAGCCGTACGAAGAGATAAAAGCGCATCATACAAATTGCGTCCCATCTGAAGAACCTTGCCGCTGCATATTATTGGTACCTTGGTCGCATAAAGTATATCTGCTTTTGCTGCATCTTCTTTGCTGCGAAAGACAGAGAATGGGTTTCCCCAGGTATATGAAAGTGCATCGTATGATGTTGGGTTTTCAAGATCGTTCAAATCTACTGTGTGAAGAGTGCAGACAATGACGTCTTTAGTATGCCCATCACTATAGAGCTTGTCTTCTTCCTCTAGATCGGGCTTTTCTAAATTGATCTCTAACAGCCTTATTGAGCCTGCAGAGGGAAGCGGGCTGTATGTAAACTCTGATAATTCTTGTAGAGCTTCGCGGAGGGTAGACTCGACTCTGTCAGATGCCGAATCCATCTAGAAACTTGGGACTCTGGGAGGAGCAAAAGACAGGGGATATAGACGTCGTGGCCGGAATCTTTGAGTTCGGTAATAGCGCCAGCGATTCGTAGAAGGAGCACCTGCAAACGAGGGACAAGTCTCGCAGGAACAGGCTGTCACTCCTTGCGCAAAGCGGCATAGGGGTTGGTTTTTTTTTTGGAAGTAATGCTTTTGAATTGTTGATAAGGCTCGCAGAAGGCTATGTTTGATCCGAACTACTTTTAGGTAACCGATTTCGCGCCTTAAATGTCACATGACCTACCGAGTGCGCTCCTGGCTGTCTATTCTTTAAATAGTCTTTATCCGAAGTGACTATAGCTATAGCCTTATTATAATATCTCTAATATCTATAAAAAAATTAAAAAATAAGAGGCTTAAATAATTAATGTACTTAACTCGCCATTTATTGGTTGGTTTAGTGCCACACCTAAGTAGACTGCTCGATGGGTACCTGTGGGTATATCCGCGGGTTGCCAAGAACCCGTATAAAAAAGAAGATATACTTTTTATATCTCTTAATTATTCTCTTAATTACTCTTTTAATTATTTTATATACTAGCTCGCTTTATATATATAGCACCCCTAGTCGCCTTATACGGGTGGTAGGCGTTGTGCGTGTAGTAGGCGTTGTGCGCGTGTACACGTGGCACGCCCACTCCCTCTCT
The DNA here is from genome assembly GCA_013054445.1 of Cudoniella acicularis. Classification (NCBI taxonomy): domain Eukaryota; kingdom Fungi; phylum Ascomycota; class Leotiomycetes; order Helotiales; family Helotiaceae; genus Cudoniella; species Cudoniella acicularis. The sequence goes on from JAAMPI010000039.1 coordinate 39,483, forward strand.
CCCTCTCTCTCTCTTCCTTCGTATGTTATTCTCCCTCGTCGTCGCACTAAGTGGGTCATTAATTTTAAAAAGTCAGCCCCTTACGCCTCTCGGGTCCGGGCCTGGGCCCCCTAAGAAGAAGAAGAAGTTAAAGTCAAAGCCAATAGCGCTATACTAAGCCTTAAATGCTTCCGGATTCTCTCCCGGTAATCCGTAGCCGACAAGCACGGGCGAAGAGAGAGAAAAAAAGAGAGAGAGGGGGTGGGGAGAGGGACTCGAAAGGAAGCGTGTATAACGAAAGAGAGCATGCACAAGGAGAGCGTGTACAGGGAAGGAAAGCGTGTATAAGAAAGGAGAGTGTGTGCTAGGAGAGTATATACTAAAAGAGTACATATAATTTACATAAATTTATGTAATATTTATGTATACGGGTACCCGTGGGTACCCATATAGGAGTAAGAGAAACCCTACCCACTACGGGTAGCCCGCAGGTAGTGGGCATTACCCACTACCCATCACGCAGCCTAGCCTTACCTTACCGTACCAACTTGCCACTTCCTTCCAACTTCTAATTCCCTAAACCCATCCCCCTTCCCTTTTATTTTCTGCAGCAAAGCAACCAACTACCCTCAATTGGCCCCGACCCTTTAGCGTGAATACGAGTAATGCTGCATATGCGTGCGACCAATTAATGTGGCCTATGAGCACGTAATTCTTACTAACTGCTTGCTTATAGCCAACGTCTGAGGGTGCTAGAGCTCCAATAGAGAGACTAGATGAGAGCTTCTCAGGTATATTCTTATGCTTTAAATTCCATTTTGCCTCGCCATCTTGTTTCGTATTCAAGGCCATGCCAACTACTTTTCCCATTTCTCGTATCACATCTTACGGAGTTCGTTGCTTGTGCTAGGGGCATGTTCTATTTTAGATTTAAATCTGTCACCTTCACAACCAGTGGCTCACAAATGCTGGCAATATTCCAGGGATTTCAAGGCTGAAGGATAACAACAAATGAAAAAGACACAGGGGGCGATGTTTCTTGTAGCCAAAACGGAAATTTGGGGCTTCCCATCCGAACTGCCCGTGACCTTATTCTCACACTCCCCTGGAACAAGCAACAATGTGGCTCTGTCAACGGTACTCATCCTTCGCAAAAACGCCCCGTCTCGAAAGATATATATGTATGAGACTGTGCTCTCCAAGGGCATCGAATTACAACTAAACATTCCGTTCATAATTGTTTTAACCCGATCTCTTGATTCTGTTCCCTCAACATGACTCTCTCCTTACTATCTTTCAAGCAAGGCGTGCTTCTTTTTACATTTCTTCTATTACTCCCAACACATGGATTGGCTTCACAATATGGGAGGAGAGGAGATGACTCATCATGAAACATAGGCGACGGGGAATCCGCCTTGGATGGACCGACAAGTGATAAATCGGCAGGAATTGGCGTCGAGTTCGAGAGCTTCGATATAACGTTCAAATCGAATTCGCCGACGCCTTGTGACGAATTAAGTACCTTCGCCCTCAAGAGGAAAATGGTCGGTGAGCGGTTTGGTCAGAACTGGGTACTCACAGCGGATACTACTTCCCTCAATGCAGGTTATCTTAGCGCAGAATACATTTTAAACGGTAAAACAATCAAAATTGGCACTGGGGCGCTGGCGGCAGCAGCAGCCGGCGTTGCGAACAATATTGCAAGTCTTAATACAACCTCTTATGTCTACAAATTTTAGCCTTCTAGTTTGTTCTATTCACAGATTTCATGGAATTCATCAGCAGATGCAGCTCCGCCCGCAAATGTCGTCAAGATTCAGGATAGCACCTGCGATCTCTGGGTTATCTCCCGGCCAGAAACGGCTGGTGAGGTACTGACCTGGGCCCCTCAAATCACAGCACCAATGCCACTTGAGGTAATTAATGATCTCATTTCCAAATCGGTCAATGGGCAAGCATCAACTATATTGCCAACTAAAACCCGGCCACCTATGGTGGCTGTTACAAAAGATTTTTTCCAGCCTAACCCCAATGGTATCTCGATGGATACTGTCAAGGATGATGTTTTGGGGTTCTTTTCAATAATCTTATGTTACGCAAAAGCCGCGCCGGTCAATGCACTGACCTGGACATCAGCTCTTCTCCTGTATTATTAGACTAAAAAAGAATTGTATCACCTTCAACTGTCATAATCCTTCAACAGGGTCGAACACTTATAACTGCGATAATTAATTCCCGAGCTCTTTAAATAATTACTTACAAACTACTTTATATATAAGACAGTTAAATAAATTAGATATATAATATGTACGTTTGATTTATTATACGCGAAACTAAGAAAGTAGTCTTTCTATTTTAAGGGGCTAAAACACACAAAGTATCACGAACTAGCCCTAATCACTTAAAAATTACTAAATAATCACTAAATAAAAAAAGGCTAATATTTTCGAATCAATATAAAACGATAGGCTAGATTAGGATAAATTCTTATTCTTTCTTATAATGTCTTGTAGGAGAAATATTTAAAGTTAGAGATATAAATCTCTTTTAGATAAAACCCTAATTAAGTACTTTTAAACCCAAAATATCTCAGTGTGTATAAGTAATTCGAAGTCTATAGGCTTTTATAAACTACCGTAATATATAGTTTATAGGATAATATTTATTATTTAATACCCTAAAAGTATGTCTAGAGGACATTTCCATTTAGTGCTACAAACCTCCCGCGGCCCAAATATCATATTCTTCAGCTTCCTACATTATTCCTCGCCACTTGTAACCTATCTAATAATGATTAAAACTTCGCGCGCACGTTTACGAACGCGAAGATGCTGCTTTGAAAATACCTGACCTTGAATTAAAGTTATTCCCTAACCGTACCCCTCACCCGCCTGACCTGCCCCGCTATCGCCACCCCGTACGGATGCTCGCTATTGCAACTGACCAGATAATGGAGAACAACGGCAGGGTCATTAAGAGGCTTGTTTTTAGGCCCAGGGTTTATAAGGTAATATCTTATAACCTTATAGAAGTCTGAGTCCCGAGAATTGATTACTAGCTGATATAAAGAAGGAATAAAACACTATCCGCTGTGAGTGGTAAATTGGGAATACCAAGTTGTTCGCTTGCTATGCACTGGGCCCCGGCCGAGCTACTTCACAAGAGTGCCTTGATGATAATAGTGTTCCGATAATAAAGCTTAGAAATTAGAATCCGGCTGCCTATCCTGTGCTTTGACGCCCAGCTTGTTATGCCAGTAGGTTCGTTGCACAACTTCGACCCTGGTTGTGGTGGCTGAGCAGCTTTTGGCTATCCACCTGCCTATAATATCTCCGCCAATGCCCCCACCAACCACGCCATCTCCGCTTCACCTGATATGCATCTTTCTATTAATTGGTCTTGTGGAAGTGTGGCGTTTGTAGTCGCTGTGCACATGTGTCTTTCTATTGCATCGATAGGATGCCAGAAAGCAACCCTTCTGGCACACCAATAGTCGCACCACGCCGCAATGACACCCCATTGACTTATTGAGTGATGCATCATTAAATACTTATATACGAGAGCCTTTTAGAGACCTGAAGTCATGGGTAGTTTTATCGGGATGAGAGCTCGCAAGAGATGACGGCACCAAACGCTCCAGTCCCTACAGTGGGAGATTCTTCCGCAAAATCCCCAGAAAGGCCTTCATCACAACTTTTGGTCCCTGTATCACCAAGTCAACAACAATTTGGGTTTCGTCCAACAGAAAAGGGTCAAACCAGTTCCGTAGGAAGTGATGTTGAACCAAGTCAAATCAGCGAACCACCTTCACCCGGGCTCAAAAAAGAAGCAAGCGGGACGATTTTCGAGATCCCATCAGAACTCGATGAAGGTGATGACGAGAATCATCAAGGTATATGGTGGAAGTCTCCCACGCTCATGATTGGGTTTCTGATTTTGGGAATTGCTGCTTGCTCTGCTCATCATGGATGGTACGCGCATCTGAGTGGTCGGCAAGTAGGCGATGATATTTCGCAACAATGGGCTCTGAGGTAAGCAGATCTTGAATTCGGGCTAGGATATCGATTTGACTGCATTTAGAGCTGGAAATGCCTTTGCCTTTCTCTCTAATACGTGCTTTGTGGCATCAGCTAGCTTTGCGTATACTCAATGGCTTTGGAAGGTTCTTCAAACCCAAGAGTTCAAGGTTAAAGGTCTCGAGGCGGTGTTTGGTTTTGACAACTCAATATCTGCTGTTGTGAAGGTCAAATATATGAGGAAGTTGGGCTGGGCAGCGTTAATAGCGCTAATTGTTTGGTAAGTAATACCTTCTTCATTTTTTCTTCAAATTTATGTTAATACTGAGAAGGTGTCTCCCAATCGCTTCCCTGTTTACACCTGCAACACTCGGAGTTATTCCAAGCACCCTGATAAGCAATATCATCGCCTCGGTAGCTGTGCTTGATATGTATAGCCAAACTCAAACCACAAGCTTCGCATTTTCTGCGGTAGATCCAACCACCAACACCATCATATTCCTTGGTCCCCGGACCCTAATCTATCGTCTCTCAACCGCCACTGCAACAGCAGGTCAAATTCTAACCATCATCCCTCCATTCGTAAACTCAAGTTACTCCTTAGACTTCTACGGTCCATACGTGCAATGCCAGCAAGCAAACGAAACAGAAGCAGGCATCATCTCGAGCCTACGCAACCAGTCAATCTCGCAAATCACAGGCGACACTCTCGAAACAGACAACTGCTACTTCGCATTCGTGCCCGACTTTGGCCTACTAAACAGCGGCACCACACCAGATCATGGCGTGCAAATGGTATCCCAAGAGCGGCTGCAAGAACCAGGCAACGCTTCAAATGAAATCTGGATGGTATACTCACGCTGGGCGTGGAACTCCTCTGGGCAGCAAACAGCCGTAGATCGTTATACGACCTGTCAGTTATGGAACGCATCATACACCATCGATCTCTCCTTCCAAGAAGGATCTCAAAATATCACCAAACACGATCTTGAGCTGAAAAATCTCGTCCCTTATCCCACGCCCTACCAACAAAATTCTCCAGATGTGATTGTACAGCATTCCTACTCTGCAGTCATGTGGGCGTTGACCGACTTACTCGTCGGTTCCATGGGCCTATTTTCCCAAATATCAAACGGCACGAATACAAGCACTATCACGAACTTCAGCGAGATCACTACAACGCTCGAGAGGACGAGCCTCTTGGGCAGTTCGGACTTAGATGTGTTTTTCGACAAGAATCATTGGATGACAAACAATATTAGTGGGAACTATACCCCTAGTGCACAACGACAGGCAGATATTGAGTTTGCGGGCAATAAAACGTTGGAAGAGCTGATACCGGAATTGGCGTTTAACACCACTGTGGGGTTTATGAATAATTGGTTGTTATCGTAAGTCGTCTCATCTCTCTACCTCCTCATCCACATTTCCAATTCCTAAAGTCTTCCAAGGAGGGAAGAATGAAATTGTTAATTTGGGAAATTGAGGAAAACAGACCCCCACAAAACCTCACCATAACCACTCACACCTCAATAAACATCTACAGCTATAAACACACCATCCTCTTACTCTCCTACGGCCTTGCTATCTTCTTCGCCCTCCTCGCCAATCTCTCCGGCGCATACGCGTACCTGCGCAATGGCGTAGCACACGATCGTGGATTTGCGGCCGTCATGGCTGCGACGAGGGATCCACATATTGGTGAGGGATTTGATGAGCGGATGGCGGGACGATTGCCGGTCCAGAGGAAGATTAGGGATATGAAGATGAGGTATGAGCAGAATGGGGTGGGTGGGGGAAAGTTTAGGAGAGTATTGGAGGTGGGGACGAAGAAGAAGAGGGTGCTTAGACGAGTGAGCGTTTGGACGTGATGTTGGGGTTGTGAGTGTGAGCCTGGGCGGATTGAGGGATAGTGGAATGACATGTGATGTTGAGATATTTAGAGGGGATATGTTATATGTTCAATAGGCATAGATTTTGTTGCATTATTAGGTAATAAGCACTATTCTAGGCTTAAGGTTTAAACCTTACTAGAATCTTCTAGGTTGTTCTTTGATTTATAAGCTTTGATTTATAAGCGTTGATTTCTAAGCGTTGATTTCTAAGTTATAGAAGCTTCTAGTAACTACACTCGTAGTATATATAGTCCACTCACCCCTTTGTAGATAGATAAGTCTTTAAGTCAAATTCATATTATTATTCTATATACTTGAATCACTCTCGACCTAACAGTCGACTCTTCTTCCGCCCTTCACCATAGCCGCCTACCGACGACTATATAGATATATCTTCTATATACTATATACCGCGTACTACGGCTATACCATATATACCCTTACCTCCAACAGATTTCCTTTTTTTTTAATTGATAGATAGAGAAATACTACTTGAACTAAATTAAAATTCCTTTATAATCTATAATCTCATAATAATCTAGAATAATTCTAATAAATACAAAATTATAAGTTCTTAAAATTAGACTTAGAGAAAAAAGTAATAAAATTATTTAAAATCAAATTGATAAAAATCGCTAATTTCTAAAAGTGTAAGTATAAGTTGTATATAATTATACTTTTTATTCTACCTATAGTACTTCAGCGCAGCCCTACTCGCGGCGAGTCGCTTAGAATAAAGGGTCAGCTGGAGCCGATTTAGAAATTGCCAATCAACGACAATACCAACCTATCACTCAGCCACGCAGTTGGTACTTATTAGACGTGTTCACTCTAAAAACTTATTTCTATTTGCTGGTTGTTATTTAAAACCTGTCTAGCTTCCTTTGCCCCAGACTCTCGACGACCAACCCAGCATCCAGAGATGCTAGCGGTAGGCTGTGTTCAGCATTATATACTTATTGAGAGGAAGTGAAATGGCATTCAACTAGGAAGAATGTCCCATTTGTTTTCTTCTTAGGAATCGACAATCTCTACATCACTGGTAAGAAGAATTGTTGAATGCAGTGATGTCAAATGTCTTTCTTTACCACTCACGAATTTTGACCACTCTCACTAAATCAGCCTTCGCAACTCATTTGATTTCCTATGCATACCAAAGGCGTCCTTGCACTGCCTCTGAAATTTGAGAAGAGCCTAAGAAGAATTCAGGGAGCAAATAGATGACTGAACGAGTATTTATGCCACGACTCGGAACCCACCTCTAAATCCACTGTAGAGCGCGCCTTGAATTCCAACAGTTGTTTTCCTTGTATCTGAAAATTTTGTCAAAAGCAGATACGAGTAGAAGAACAGAGACGCTATCTCATTAGAGTAGAGTTTGCCACCTATAAATTTAAGTACTACTACGCTACTAAACAATATAGACGTTAAATATTATCGATATTTTCTAGATCTTCTGGTATCATCGACCTCTACAAAAGCACTCTTCGAGGAATCCTCGAAGCGTCCACGGGATAGAACGCCGCGTAGCCCTGGTAGTTCTCTTGGTCAAAACAGGGTGGCAAAATTCTGGAGTAGGCCTGACAGGGCTACGCAGAAGAGGCGTACAGGAGAGAGAGCAGGGGGGGAAGCTCGGGTAACGAAAGTAAAATTAAAGCTCCACTACGAATCTATAGACAGTCCACTGCCTTCTACCTTCTTCTTTCTACCAATCTGCCTTTGAAACTATTCTCAAGTCCCTTCCTTTCTGTGTGCATTCTGCCCCCTGGGTCCCTGGCGTGTGTAAGAGAGAGAGAGAGAGAGAGAGAGAAAGAAGAAAAGAAGAGAAGAAAATCATAAGGTAAAAAGTAGGTAAAGAGCGAACTGGCTCTAACCGAGCTCGTGGAAGCCCGAAGTGGAGTCTCTACTTAAGTAACTGACCCGAGGAGGTAGGTCTGAGCGGACCCCCTAGGAGAGTGAGACGCGGCACGCTCGGGTGGCATTTAATCCCCTGTATTGTAATTTATGCACTTTCGAACACTTGAACGATCGATTCCTATAGGCTCTAGTACGCTAAAGTTACAGCGTTTCACACGCTATAGTCTGCTGTAGGTCCATTCCCTCAGATCTATTCCTCGAAGAGTGCTTTCGAAGGGGACTTCCTCGCCCCCCCAACATGGGTTTCCAATTCCAAGTCTGACGGACTTTGTGCTATTGCCATCTCAGCATCCTCGTTCAGAAGAACCTCAACGGCCATTGGAGGACGAAACACAAGTCGAATCGGGATGCCTTTCACACGGTAATCCAAGCCGCTATCGTCCCTGCCTTTTAAATATAAGTCCTGGAACTTGGCCAGTAAAGTTTCGGATGAGGACCTCTTTCTATCTTTAGATAGCACAACTAGCATCTCGGTCTCGATAACTTCAAGAGCCCATATATCATAAGAACGAGTGATTAAGCTACCCTTAATGTCGCATTCTGGAGGTCGATAGCATTGGAACTTGCATGCTCCGGTATTCGGGATATTCGATCCTGTGGTTTCGCCGCCTTTGCAATTAAAGGATGATGAACCTATGTCAGATACTGCAAGAGTTCATTTGGATCAATAGTAGACTTGAACCAGAGGATAGTATCGGGATTGATGTCCCTATATATGACATATCGCCTCGCCTCCGGATTTTGCGGGCGCTTTAAGCCATGATGTATTGTGTCAATTGCAACCATAATTCCAGAACACTGTTTTGCAACCCATCGAACCGCAGCAATATCTATGTTAGGCTTCGATTCTCTTTTTTCCTAGTATTCGTCAAGACTAGAGTCTTGGAACGGGAATAGGAAGTGCCACTGTCGGCAGAAGGTAAAGGTTGATAATTAAATTACGAGATGATCGTGCACTAAAGTGTTGAACGGTTGCAATTGTACTGATTCGTTCTGAAACCTCGATGTATTATCGAAATCATACTTGTGAAGAACCTTTATGGAAAAAAAGTCGTCGTCCAAAGAAATCTGCCAAGTTCATAAGCTTATACTGACTTTCCCCTGAGACAGCATGAGCGACTTACAGCTTTAAGAGCGTTATGAAAATCATGACTTAACTGGTTAATCCTTACGGAGGTGGACCAGCCTTCTATCGGTTGCCCCCACGCGAAGTGGGAAAGGTTGATTTGGACACCATGGAAGGATGACTTCGTTTCCGAAGTTATAATGCTTGATGTTATTGGCGTGGCCAATGTCAAAGAATAGCACTAAGACTCGTCATTGCAGCAGGCAGAAAGCCTCTTTCTCGAATGTCCGCCACTCCGAAAAGCTCCGCAGTGACTGCTCTGGGTACCCTCCGCGACACATACACAATCACGATGTATTGTAATGGTAAGTCCTCGTCACCGATGCCTTCTTCGACGAACCTCTCGATTTCGTTGCCCCGTTCCAAGAGAAGGAGTGGAGCCAAGATTCTCACGTACTGTACAACTTCCATTGCTTTGGAATCAACACCTCATCTGGTCGGATGTAATTGAGATATGCCTCAACCTTCTCCCAACTGAAATACTGGAGCAACTCGTTGCTAACTCTGCGTCTAGACAGAATATACTTTAACAATGTGATAGACCAAAACCTAGTCTTGCCATCTCCATGCAGGGTCTCGTGTTTCCTCAGCAACGTTATGAGTGGCGTCTTGTCGTTTTTGGGGATACATGGCAAGTGAGAGCCATATTTCCTTGAGATTTCAGCCACTTCGATGTCGCGAATCCTCTGCCGCCCAACGGGCTGTATCTTGAGTTCATCCTAGTCGAACCCATCGTCGGTGACAAATGGGGGCCTATCGGCTACAGGTTCATCGTCATTTGGGCCGATCTTTCGCCGTGACGACTCTAGGCCCAAGTCGTCTACATCGAACCAAGTAATGGATTCTTGAAATTCCGATAATAGACGAAACAATTTGGTCTTCAACTGGTCATTCTCTGGGCTAGACAGGCGTCTGCTTGTGGATTCGGTTATGCTTCTGGTGTCGCCCTCCATATAAGATATCGCATCTATGGCAGAAATCGGTTGCAAGGAGATGATCATCAGATAGTGCAGACGTTCAGCAATGTGTAAACCAATAGACCAGGTTGTGGTTCTCCTCTCTGCTCTACTATAACCTGATGAATGTTTGGTCCACTTTCCAGGCATCTTTGGGGACCCGACTCGCCTCTGTTCTCCTTGTAGCTCTTCAGTAATAGAGGTGGTATTGCCATGCTTGTCGTACGATGTAGATTCGGACTCAAAAGGGAACAAACAAAGAGGGCAAGATGAAGCGTGCCGCAGGCTTTCTGCTTCCCTACTATGAATCTCTTATGCCCAGTATTGAGAGTAGTTGGACATCATGTAATCGAACCAAGCCCTCGATGAAGAATAAGTCGGTCGCGACTCGAAACAACTTTCGTCAATGCAGACATAAGGCTGAAGGTCATGTCTGTAATGGTGTCTGAATAAACAAGAAATCTTCGTTTAGCAGGTAGTTCACTTATGACTCGTCCCTTGTATGCAGTGTATGGACAAATGCTCAGTAGAGGAGGAGATGATATTGCTAAGTCTTAGAGCGAGCAAGAACTGCGAATATGTGTGCACTGCGCTAGGCAGCAACATTGTGGCCTCAAGCCAACACCCTGAACACTCAAGGGAAAGAGTGTGTGCACCTACCATCCTTCATCCAACCATACTGTATAGCCATTCTCTTTTGTCTGTACAAGGGAGCGATTGATAATTTGGAAGCAGAACTGATAAATAGCAAATATCATAATCTTTGCTATCTTCAAACTCTGGAAGAGGTGGCTCTTTGGGCCGTGTTGTGTGGTATGGTTAGGGTCTTTGACGGTATCGACCCAGAAACAGTCAAAGCAGAAGCCCTAAGGATCTCGGGTAGCCGGTTCGTATCTATGGACGACTCCGGAATATCACCAATGACACGGCCTGCGTTGTCCTTAGGGTATTTCGTATGATTCTCCGTCTTGCTGTCCGTTAAAGCCATAACCTCATTTATCACCTTTTTGCTCTTTGGTTCATCGATGCCGATGCTGGGAGCTGTGAATAGACTAGCATTCTCCCCAGTGTATCCCATTCGATAAGACTCATACTTTAGTTTCGCGTATTTATCAGTCATGGCGTCAGCCAATTGCTGGCTCAGACTTTCCGGGAAGTTTGGGTAGAGAGAATCCAGGACAAGATATGCTCTGTTCTCGAAATCACTCAACCGAACCAAATCTGGATGCTGGGAGGCAAATCTTCTTGTTCGTGCCGTTGCCGCTGATCGTGATGATTATCTAATCACAATCCTGAGTTTGTTGAGACGGATGATAGAAGTTCTGCAGGAGAGAGTGTCGCAGCACAGCACATCTGACTTACCGAGGAAGAGGTTTCGCTGCAGCATGTCCAGCAGCCGGATGATCATATCCTTCAGTGCTGGATGGTTTCGCAGTTAATAATTCAGACAAGAATTCTTGCCGTTGAAGACGCCCAAGAAAGACACCTACGCGTCGAAATGGGCGTTTGATCCCATTTTCTCCGACTATGGCCAGCTAGGGATGAGAGATGTCAAGCGGGTTGCCGCCAGAGCCATCACTTTCCTCATTCGAGGCCACAAGTGGATTCAATGTCACATTGCCCTACCGCAGTTCCGAAGGGCGGAGAAGGAGAGTGAGGTTCGAGAAAAATCAAGAGAAGAACAAACACGTCGAACCGGCGGTTGGGGGATGTGGCTGGGGGAGGGGTTCATGACAGAGCGAAACCAACGGTAAGTTGAACACTCGGCCACGTATCCTTTGCGCAACACTAAGTTTGAATTGTCTCAGAGATTCAACGTGGTCAAAATGCGTCTTTGATAAGATGGAGGGATTTCGGCGTTCCTGTGAAGAATACGCCGCAACCTCTCGCATAAGTCTTGCTCCTGGCACGGGTGCTCAAGCTAGGATTCGAATTGCAATTCTAGATACAGGAGTCAACAGATTCCATTCGCGCGTACTTGACGGCTTCCACCCCAACTCAAAGCAATTGCTACCAGAATTGTGCCGTAGTTGGACCTACGGTGCAAGCGGTGTTCAAGAACCTTACAACGTTCACGATTCCGACGGGCACGGGACGAATATGATAGATCTGCTGATGAGGACAGTGCCACACGTGGAAATATGCGTTGCCAAGGTGTTCGAGCGAAGGACATTCGATATCAAGGAGGCGACATGTATATTTGAGGCAGGATTCCTTTGCATCGTCTTTTTACGGTTGAGATACTTTCGGCGCCTCAGCTGATCACTCGATGATCTAGGCCATCGACCATGCTGTGAAACGGTGGAACGTGGACATCGTGATAATGTCGTTTGGTCTCGATCGAGGAAAAGATTGCGGGCGCACGTGGGACGATATTCTTCGCTGCTGCAGGGAATTATGGGCAAAACGCACCAAGATCGTTTCTAGCAAGTTCTCCTGACGTCATTTGCGTACACGCGAGTGACGGAATGGCAAGGAAGGGGGTATCAGCTCCTGGCCTGGGCCCGACGACGACAATTTCATCACTCTAAGGATGGACATCGACTTCAACATGCTGTTCGCGACAACAAGATCGCCAGGGCGGCCAACCGACGAGACCCTGAAGGTGGAGAAAATCCTGACGAGGTACTTTGTCCTGACGAAGAAGTACATGAAAGACGCTCTGGAGGTGCCTAATGTGGCCGCTTTCGTCGACCGGCCCGGGAAGAAGAAGCCGTGGTACATGATTACCAGGATCAAGATCGTCGTTGGGGCGTCGCTGTCGAAAGCTAAGACTAAGAAGACGAAGTTTAGTGGCTAGGGGGGGCGTGAGTGACCCTCATACCGGCCCCGGTGGGGGCGCTGACGGGGGCTACGCAATACAAGACTCTGCCAATGTCGGGTTTGAGGAATCTTCTGAGTTCGTGCTGGGCTTCCGCGTGCGGAAGATCTATTGGAAGGATAATGTCAGGATAGCTACTGGTAACGTTGCTGGCGCTACTCTTGAGGAGTGCGAGCGGGTTGAGGAGCCTGGTGTCCATAATAACATGGTTGTTATCGATGATTTCAGTGTTGACGACGCCTCTAATAAAGAAGTGTTTGCGATCGAAGGGGAGCTGGACGGGATTGAACCCTCTACCTGGGTTCTGCTACGATTTCACTACTCTATAAACTCTATTTCAGATTATCCTACTTGTACTTCGTTACTTTACTTATAGTTAGGTTAGTGTGATAACGAAGGGACCCATGAATAGTACCCTTGATGTTTTCAACACTAACTCAAGGAGGTTTAGTCAACGGGGTATGCCAAGATATATTAGAGGTGATCAAAAATTAAGGTTGGGTTGTGTGTGCTTGCAGCTGGTTAAATAGTTAGTGTAAGGGAGGTTATTTGTTTGTTGACACTTATAGCTAGGCGGTCAGACTCCCTCGCTTATTTTAGCAACCCGCTCCCTACAAAAAAGGGGGGACTGGCTTATTTTTAGATCTTTTTCAGCTAATCAAGGGACTTGAAAACTGTTTACGAAGTTATGGTCGAAAATTTATTTGATTCTTGGAATGGATTGAAAAATCATTTGAAGTTTCCAATTCGACAGAAATGTGGAATTAAGTACAGCGCGCAGGCCCAATTGTTCGCTGAGTTTCAGTGTTCCAAGACTCGTAAGGCAGCGAACAGTCGCCAGAGTACAGAGAGCACGCCCCTAAAAGTTAGCGAGTGCGCGCTAGCCCTTAAACCCCTTCGCATTCAGTCAATAAACCAACTCAAGTATACTTATATAAATTTAATTTCTATCGAGCGATAAAAACTTATTATTATGCAATAGCATGGGAACTAGTCAATTCTTCCGTTGTTTAAACTATTTAATTATTCGTATACATTAGTTGTCGTTAAAATATTTTGAATTGTTTAATACATATCTTCGGATGAAATCCCTAATGAGTACTTTTAAAATAGAATATCTCAGTTACTGTGAGTAATTCAACTTATTCAAGTTTATAAGAGGCTTACAGTCAGACCACCATGCGTGCATCGTTGTAGTCCTAAGGCATTGAGGCGACCGGATAGGTACTATCTCGCCCGCGTCTGGTGGGGCCGGCGTTTGTGTTTGTACTTTTTCTCATCTTGTTTACTCGTCTTGTCTCTTACTTGTTAGATTTTCGTGAGCAGTAACGAAGGATTTTTGAAATCGCGGCTTATATTGTAGAGGAGCTTTTGACGTTGGGCATTAAGCTACTCGCCTGATCAGGCAGTAACTGTGACCACTCCGGTCCGTAGGTTACTTAACCAGCGTTATATAATTATTATACTGTCAAATACCTCAAATGCCACTTGAAAATATATAAATACCCGATATACCCTTCATGCCACTATATATAATGCATCTATTTCCCATGTGTGAGGGGTCAAGAAATAGGGAATACGAGCAAACAAAGCTTTGATTCAAAGACTAGAAGCTAAAGAGAGAAGAGAAAAGAGCTCTCTTTGTAGAGGTGAGAAGGCAACCTCATACATGCAAACGCAGTAGCACCTTCCAGACTCCATGCGATATCCACGTGACGCCCCCCATGCCATGTTCCCTGATCTACGATACAAGTTAGTAAAAAATGACATAGAAATGCGAAAAGTCTTGTCAAAGGACTTTTTCAGATGAAACCCTAAATAAGCACTTATAAAACTAAATATCTCACTTCCTATGAGTAATTTCAAGTCTAAGTGAGGGTTGTAGGCTATTTATTCGGATTGTCATTCCCTTGCTGAAGTGGCATTCAGGTACTAAATTTAGTTCAAGTGACATTTGGGGTATTTGGCATTAGTGTACAAAGTACCTAGTCGAGAAATAGTAAAGATGGAAACAACTTTATGTAGAAACAGAATAGACATTATTCTGTCATCAGTGATATTATTCGTGACACTCTACACATATAATACAGTATGAGCCTTCTTTCTTGATCGGCATCAAGTAATTCCACACGCCACCCAGCTACCCAGCCGCCGCGCTATGTAGAGAAGAGAGGGAATGAATGCATACATACATGCATGCTTACTTTGCTCAAGTGCCCACGAGCCCGGATCCAACACACAATCAATATACACGAAAGTTCCTTAGAAGCCAGCTAGCCACCTACCTCACCTCATCTCATCTATTATCACCTCATTTTTTCTCTCCACCCTCACCACCGTCACCGAAATTAAACACACCCATAAAGCCAGACTTCATAGCTTTCATGCCTTCCTCCTTTGCTTTCTCCTCATTCATGGCTTCCTCCTTTAACCACTTCTCGCCATTTTCTCGAATCTCCTTTTCTAACAGTTCGTAATTCCTCTGTCCGCGTTCTCGCGCCAAGTCTTGCAACATTTTCCCTTGGGCGAATGCTTCTGAGGCGCTCTGCTCGCTGGGATCAGTCATCATCATGCCTTGGGGTTTGATTCCTAGGGCATTTGCCAGGAAACCAGCTCCGGAGTGCTTTGGTCGCTTCTTTCGCTCCTCTGCTAGCTCTTGCTGGAACTTTTGCCGTGCTATTGCCTCTCGCTTGGCGAATTCGGTGGGGATATGGGTGTCTTCGAAGGATTTTAAGGCTTTTCGGACATCGCTATAGGCCATTGTGTGGATGTATTCGAGGAAGGGGATGAGGCCGATGAGATCCTTGTCTCCAACTTCTCCCTCCCATGGTTTGAGGATGATGGCGTTTTCGGGTTGTTTCTGGGTGTGAGATGCTTTTGTGTCGATTACGATGACTTTTGAGAGATCACGGTTGAGATATGAAAGATCCTGGTGATATTAGTTAATGACCAAATCTGGAAAGATGTGGAATTTACCTTTATATATTCCCCGTTCTCATAAAGGGTAGCTTCTCGGAATAGAGGCCATGTGACGATATGGTACGGATCCAATTTTCGAAGAATTGGCTCTGCAACGGCCCAAGGTTGACTCGTGAAGATGACCAGCTCATAGTATTGGCTTAGGTACCGAATGAAATAATCAACACCTGGTCGCTTTGCCATTCTCCAACCATGTTCCCGAGACCATTCGCTATGGATTAACAAATCTTCCAAACTCAAGACCAATGTATAAGGCCGTTCGAAAATTGGATCGGGATCTGGAAGGAGTTTTCGGAAGGCAGGTTCGTTGTAGTAATTGAGTTGGTCGCCCAGCCTATGCTTGGCTCTTTTCCACATTAACTTAACTGACCATCCTGATGGCGCATCCGCATATCGCTGTTCTTCTTCTTCCGACTCCCAGTTTCTCCCCAAATATACGGTTCCAGCAACAACAGATACACCGAACAGAGCATACATGTAATTGGCAACTCGTAACCGTTTCTTTTCGGAGGAAGATATATATGCTGAAGCAGGAAGCTCTCCTTTCCCTCGGCCTCCGCCAGGCCCCTCCGCCGCTTCAGTGAGATTCAAAGAAGGTATAGGCTTCGTCCTCCCCTCTGTTTCGAAGTCGAGTGTTGAAGGAATTCCTTGGGTGAGATCGGGAAGAGGTCTGTTATGGGCTGCTGCATCTACCGGGTCAATGGCAGATGGAGAGGTGGATTGTGGCGCTGTGTTCTCCGAGGGCAAGGCTGAAGTGTCGAATTCATTTTGCTTCCCCGAAAAGGATGAATCTTCGCCTGTGCCTTTTGATTGCGGTACTGTATTTCGCTCTGGCGACGCAGCTTGGCTAGCCTCTTCCTGTTGCTTTGAGAAATTTGAATTGCCAGACTTGTTGCTGCTCTGCGAATTGGCATTGGGCGCAGTGAACGTGGAGGATGCGCCAACTGGTCGTGATACACCAGACGCCCCTGGTGGTTTGGAAGGCCCTAGAGGTTTGTTGTTTCCATGATGTGGTTTGTTATGCCGTGCCATAGATCGAGTCCATACTGTCGATGTTGATGGCGCTATGCGCAGCGCTGCAGAAGTTGCTCTTAAACCAGGACTCTGCAAACGTGCAACAGATCTCGACAACATATTGCAAAAGAATAAGGAAACAAAGGCAGCTTCAGCAAAGAAGGTGCACTGAAGAATGGAGCATTGGGGTTTGGCTTGGATAGCTTCTCCTTCGAAATCGGAGCTCGTCAGGGTGGTACGCTCAAAATAATTTCTGGGCGCTAGATCGGAAGAGGACAAGCGCAGCAAGCGGCCAATTTTCGCTTTCTTCCTTGTCCTCGCGCAACTCTGCTTCTTCTTCTTTTCTCTTCAAAGTTGACACTCAGACGACGAAATTTGACTCTACGTTCCCATTCTCCTCCCTGGGCGTAAGGTTGTACAAGCTGAGGAGATGGACACTATGGCTTGTTCAAGAATTGGATGCTAGGCCGGTGTTCCAAGGAACACCGGTCAATAGCAATTCGATCCCGTTACACGTCGACATTGCACTTCAATTACCTATCTCCTACAAGAATCTTTTGCTATAGCTGGCCTCTTGTTGATAATTACAATCGCGATCACAATCACATAACCTACCTATCCACCGTGTCTCAGCTGTGCCATCCATAAAGCTCCGAACCACACCTCCTACCTTCTACCTTTTACCTCCTTTCTTGCACGCGACTACGATGCCTTCAAACCGCCCACGAGGAAAGAAAAGCACAATCGCGCCTCAACCTCAACAGCACAGGAGGAACTCGAGGAATGATCGCAACGTTTTGAACATCCCGGCCGTTGCCAGCGCCTCTGCCACCCCTCCTTCCTCGACCTATCCGTCCACATATCCCACCGAAGACGAAGAAGACTCGGCGAAGGCGAAGAAGATCCAACCCTTCCGCTTTCTTG
Organism: Cudoniella acicularis; assembly: GCA_013054445.1. NCBI lineage: Eukaryota > Fungi > Ascomycota > Leotiomycetes > Helotiales > Helotiaceae > Cudoniella > Cudoniella acicularis. Next base: position 57,110 of record JAAMPI010000039.1, read on the forward strand.
ACCTGCCCTCCGAATTGAGAACCAAGATATATACTCTCGCATTCGCGGCTGTGCCTGCTGTGATCGACCTTGATCCGCACACTTTCAGTCTGCTTCACCGCCAGAATATCCTGTCTCTCTTCCGGGTTTCGCGACAGATCCACCTTGAGTCATCACATCATTTCTTTAGCATCCATACTTTCAGACTCTTTCCAACATATCCTGGTCGCTATTTCAAGACCAAGAGACCTCTGCTAGCTCGTCTACCCGCACATTACCGATCTTCGATCACGTCCCTCGAATTGCGCCTTGGTCCGGGCTGGAATAATCCCCCTCGCGGTTGGTTGGTCAATGAGGCATTAGGCTTAGCTGACTGCAAAACCGTCAGAGTACTGAAGGTGTTTGTCCAATGCGATCCAAGCGATGCAATTTATAAGGGTTGGAGCATGGGCGACGGTGTCTATGAGCGCTTTTGTTCTGGCCTGTTGGATTCAGTCTTGAAAGACGTTCCAACTGTCCAGGTGGTGGAATTTGATGCCTACCCTGCGGTGAAACGGTCGGGAGATATGATGTCTGGCCTTGCCAAAGTGGTGTCGAAATATGACAAGGTTATTGGATGGGGACCTGAGAGTGGCTGGGGTAAGGAGGACGAACAGATTGCATTCCTTGACGCTGTGTTGATGCATGGTGCTGGTATTCGATCAAGTAAGAGTAATGCGGTTTTGGCTGAGAATGCCGAGATATCAAGCATCGGGTCTACATACGATTTTAATACTACCGACACTGCTTTAATGCTGAAGCTGCTTTAAAGTTGAAGCACGCGAATGGTTGAGTCTAATGGCATACAAATTTGACAATTCTCATGGAGACCAAGTCTTTTATATTGTGTCCCACAGTTGAGTTGAGCAACCAATATAAGGGTACACGAACTGAAAATGTGCTTTGCTTTCTCGGGTATTTTCGTGTTATTTGGGTTGTTAGGACCAAGAAGAGACCCGACACCAAAGCACTTCAACACACATGTTTTCTCAGCATTTCTGGAAGTTTTCTATCACTGCTCGATGGCTCGAGTCAGAACGATTTGTTGCACATCGCATTCCACGTTTTTTATGCCACATCCACGTGGGTGCCCCACTTGCTGGCTTTCAACACGTGAATACCACATGGTGTTTCTCCGAAGTTTAGTTACTGGAGAGTAATTGCTTGCTACAATGCAACCTGTCAGAATGGTTTGCTTCAAAATAGTAATAAAGAGTCTCCTGCTTGACAACAATCCTTTACGTATCTCGTTGTGAGGGCCCCTCTCCTCGGAAACCTATATTCCAAGACTAAAGAACCTCACCGCTAATTGTGCTTTCGTCAGCCAACCTTCGCACCTCTTACCCGGGTTTGATTTCTTCGGAGAAAATGCTGTTTTTGACCTAAACTAAATAGAGTACTACCATTTGAAATCGAGAATAGTCTCCCCTCACCGTCTCTGCATGTCTTCGGGAACCTTCCGAGAGTCCCGTTAAGCCTAAAGCACTCTGGCGGGATTGAAAGAAGTCCAAGAAGACTATGGTTATCTACCGAGCCTGTCGGAGAATTTTAACTGAAAAGTGCGATATGCAACAATCAAAGTTATGAAGCATAGTTGCGCTCATATTGGGTTGGTCCTGCTACTACAAGTTGTAAGACCTTGGATTAATCCCGTGCACAGTACTGCTCTAGGCCCCTAGCAGATTTTGTACCCTACCATCACGGGCCGTTTAAATTTTTATTTTCCGATTTGATAGCAGTTCGAACTACTGTCACTCGACCGTTTTGCGAACTGTTTGGGGGCTGTTTTGAAGGAGATCATGTTTCGAAACGAGTCAAACTTACCCCTTTTCGGGTAAGTTTGCGGATTCACGGATCTGACCGTGCCCTTTTGACCTTTTGTTCTTACAGGTAAATCGTTGTTCATTGCACATGTCACCCATTCATACTACTCCCAGCAGTCGCTTGGCTGAAAGAAACTCCATAGTTCTGACAGCCGCATAGAGTTGTCACGCATCTCGGCTCGTTTCGCGACCACTTTATACTTTCCGGTCTGGGCGGTCTTAGTACCCGTTGCGGGTATACCCCTGGAAAGTATCCAAGCTCTGGCGGTGGCGAACATTGCCTTGTGACCTACATTCTGTCCTCTATCTATCATAATCCGTATCATTGTGCTTTTCTTTTTTCCTACGGTCTTACCCTTCTGATTCAATGGCAACTTGGCGCGAATGTCCTCAAACTCAAATTAATCATTAATATACTTGACAGTTGAAGAAGGCGAAATTGTTCGATTTGGGCAGGGTTCCCATAATTATTCCACATATTCGTTAATGGAGCGAAGATGACTATTGTACTAACGGACGAGGACAATGGCGGATTTCCAACCGCACCGGGAGTTCAAGTCAATGAACTAGGCCCCGCGGTGATAGCACTAGGCTAGATGTTAGGAAATGTGGTATCAAGGGCCAACGAACAGCTCCTGTCACATCGAGACTGGCTTGCTCAGCACACCTCACTCAACAACAACAACGAAGACGATGACAATGAAGAAACCACCCTTCACCAAGACATCATTCCAATACACCCACCTTCCGCCCTCATCACCCCACCCCACTACCACCACCACCTCGCCTCCTCCAAATCCGGCAAAACCAAGTAGTACCCGTCTTCGACTGCCCCTCGCAAATCCAAACCGCGACCTCCTTAGCCGCCTCCAACATCTCCAACATCTCCCTCTCGGCCTCGAAATCCATCTTCTCCATCCAGCAAAGCGCCAGCTCTGCCACCTTTTCTGCACAACCATCAGCTTCCGCAGCCGTGATATCAGCTCAAGCTGTTAGTAATTCCGTCATCTCGAGTGCGAGTAGTGCGGTAGCGAGTGTGAGTTCTGTGCTAGCGATTGTGCACAGTAGTGCGAGTGCGATGGTAAGCAGTACGAGGGAGGTGGCTAGTAGTGCTCAAGGTTTGTTTTGTTTCTTTTTCCATTTTCCACTCCCCCTGTTACTTACCCCGCGTTTCTTCTCCTCGACCGATACTTACAAATACTGATAATGGCGAAACAGCACAAGCACAAGCTTCTATCTTATCCACCACTCCCAAGCTGCGCTCTCTATCCAGGGGCCCCGTGTCGACGCGATGAACGCCACTCGTTTCGCCCTCGTCGTCACTTTCTCCATCATCGGCTCCTCTTTACTCTCTATTCTCGCTTACTATCTTCTCTCCCGGTGTCGTCACCGCGGTAAACGCAGAAGAGAAAAGGAAAGGAGAGAAATAGAAGACAAGATTCGTAGCCAGTATCTCGGTTCAAGAGATGGAAGGAGTTTCGACAGTAGAAGGGGTTTGTCTCGTGATAGGGAAAGGAGTTTTGGGTATAGAGAGAGGGAGAAGGAGGATGCGGAGGCGATTTTGGCGGAGTTTCCTTTGCCGCTTCCGAATACTTCTGCGGTGAATCAGAGGAATACGGTCGCTGGGTTGGTGGGAAGAGGGATATAGAGGGGATGGGGGGAGAGGCGAGGCAGAGACCGGTTCCCACCGGGATGGTCTCGGCGCCGGTGTTGTCAAGGGAAAATGCCTTGACCTATGATCCTGAGAAACCGGATGAGCCGCCTAGGTTTAGAAGTGTAAGTCTTTTTTCCTTCCTTCCCCGTTATTCCTGTTTGGTTAAATTTCCGTTTGTGAAGAAGTAGCTAATGATTCTGAAATGAACAGTGGCTAGAAGAAACATAAATACAGCGCTGGCTAGTCCTGTTCCCTATAATGGGCAGAGGAAGAGGAGTAAGAGTACGCCTGGAGTTGGGGTTGGGCAAGTTGCGGTGGTGCCTGGGAAATATAGGATTGAGAATAATAACCATGTTTCCTCTATCTTTGTGCTCTCAACAACAGGTAGTTTTGATAAACAAATTTGAAGACGGTCTCAAAGCAGTTTCTTTTATTTTCAATATTAGTGATTAGGTTAATCCTATTAATTAAAGTCGTGCTATATTATCTAGCAAGATCAACTTATTTTAGCTAATATACCGACCCATTCAAAACAAGGTAAATTAACTTGCGTAAAGGTGGTAAATTTTATTTATCTCGAGTAGCATTGATGAGAAAGCGGCCCAAACTTTCGACTTCTCTCTCTGATTCCCCATACAAGTTCCGTTGTAGCACATCACGTACTGAACCTCAGTAGCTATAACAAAGGAGATTTGAATGAGTCGACATGACCTGTGATACCGGCTTATCTTCCGCCAACCCAAACATCCGCAAAGCATCTGTCAGCTGAGCTTTTTCAGTGGAGTGGTGTGCCCGCTTGCCATGATAAGCTAAAAGCCGCTCCCGAGGAAGTTTTTGTTGCCATAACCACCACAATCTATCAAGCTGAGCATGGTGGAGGAAGAAAACAGGATCATACGGTGCAGTGAAGCTAAAAAAGTCACCACGTACTCCATTGGGGATGGTGGAATGTGGGCCATTCTCCACTGCCAGGAAGAACTTCTCATAGTCTGGCTGCCGCATAATCTTTTCAACAACTTCTGGTCGAACACCAGCGCCTGAGAAAACTCCCTTGTCGTTAATTCCATCCCCAAAACCTCGAGAGAGGCAATGGGGATCATACCTGGTGCCGTAGAAAAGCGCAGTTTGGCCCGCAAAAGGCCCGTCCACAACGCAGCGGCCGTGGCCCAAGACGATTTCACCTGTGGAATTTCCGTCGCCACCAAAGCCATTTTCAGAATCCCATACTGGAGCTTTGGTGATTTTCTCCCAATCAAGAGTCCAGTCCCAATACCTGCCGAAACTTAGTCAACCATTTGGAGGCAGCGTTGGGAGGGAACTTTTCATACGGTAGGTTGCCATTGTATTCACAATCTTCCTTCAATGATTTTTCATAGACGTGGATGAAGTAACGATGCCATGGATAGAAAGCAGCAGAGCCGTGTGCTAGTGAACTCTTTAGAAGGTAGTTCGATTGAAGCAAAATAATTCACCACTTACTGCCGCCACTGACTTGAGCGTGGGCCCATGGGAAGTCATCGTACAAAGTCCCATTGGGTGTTAGTCTTGACGGTGTTCGCCCAAGACATTTGACAGCATTGATATAATTCTTCTTCTCTGCTCGGCTCAAGCTCCTCCATTCTCTCCGAATTGATGGCTGAGAGCAAGACGTTTTAACTTCATCTCCTGTTGGTTGTAATCCCACGATTGTTTTCCAAAATACAGCAAGTAATACAAAAGTGATGGGAGGTAACAAAAGGATAATGCTGATTCGCAGTTTTCGATGCCTAACAATGCTCTCTGACTGCTGCTTGAACTCGGTATCATTACGATCAGAGCTCGGCAAAGGAGAATACCGCCACTTAGAAAGCGTGAATGTTCCAATAGTCATTTTGAAAGACTTAACGACTACAAAACTGCAATAAGCCATATGATGAGGAAGATAGGAGGAGGGGAGGCCGATGGACCCTGAGAATCTGAGATCCGATTTCGGTCACGGAAAGTGTTCAAAGGAGAGTTGTATCTCTTACCCCCACCATGACTCCATGGAGAATTGGATAAATAGAAGTCAACTTTCCTCAATAAAAGACAATGCAGCATAAATGCATGCGTGACATGCTCGTGTCACCACCGATCTCGAATCTCCCTAACCATTGAAATTTTTGTGATCGTAAAACGAGTATACTCCTCGCAAGTGAGTCGGGATCTCCTCCATGGCTCCACAATCATGGCTGTGCCCTAGCATGATTTCCCCGCAGATTCTTATGCATGCTCTGTTGGCCGGACTTCCTCTCCGCAGAACAGCCGAAGTATCTTGCCTTGCTTATACCCCTGCAGTATGTTAGCCTTACTTGCGCTTCTTGTCTCGCTGTGCATAAGCGGTGAGTAGGTAAGAAGATAGGTCATGAATACGGCTTTTACGTGAAGTGAAAAGGGGGGTTATGGCAGACTCGTGGGAANCTCTCCCCAACAAGCACTGCATTCAATAATTTCAATTGATTCCCTTCCACAACCTCTCAAGATCCGCGCCCACTTCATCCACACGCACTATCCATTCAGAGTCCTCACTCCCTTGTTAAACAGCTTGCATGACAGTACTGATCAAGATTCCTGCCCGCGAAAGATCAGCTAATTCGCCGGGTTGTTCTTAAAATTCATATACACTCTAATTTCTTCGTGCTACCCTCAAAAATGCTCGCCTATTGGTGACCAGTAATTATCCTTGGCTTTCAACCTCCGACGACATGATCTGTGAACAAACTCCTTATTGGTAGCTTGTCAAAAATCCTTCACGTATATCTGCCACTGTCAGTTGCGAAAAAGGGTTTGGAAAGTAAGAAACCCAGCCTTTTTTAACTCGCCTGCCAGAACATGCTCTGCTGCCTTTCAGGAAAGTCCCACTTGAATGGATTGGCACATTTAGTCATGTCTTGTTCAAGGTCAAGATGTTCTCAGTTGAATACTGAATTTTACATTTCTATTTAACAAAAAAGATACTTGATTTTCCCTTTGACCTGAATTTCGTCACGGTCGGGTGTCCTGTCAAGGAGATGCAAAATGTGCATCAAGCAGTGACGTCCATGCCCATAATCTCCTGCCATAGAATCGACTCTGCTTCCAGACTTTACTGCTTCGTAGAATCGAAGCAGCACAAAAACACAATGTGCCGAGTGTTCACGTTGTGTTGTCCACCACCACCCTTCATCCAGATTCGAAAGCTCTTGATGTGTCAATTCCTTCTCTCCCTCCTTGTCGGCCCAATATTTCCACGGTGAAGAGCCAGCGTGTGCAATGAATTCATCTGTCCCTGACCGTTGGCATGAAGGAGGCATCCAGCTCACTGCCAAATCATCAAAAATACATCCGAGCTCTAAAGCCTCCATGCTCGAATTACCACAGCTGGTAGTCTTCTCAGCAACTGATCGAGAAGATACTCTTATTAACGTAAACAAGATGACTGCTAAAGATGCTATGGTGATACCGACAAGCGCAATTGCCAGACGTCGGTTTTTTGAAGAAGCTTTTCGAAGAAGGATCTCCTCTTGGGTTTCTGATTGGGGGACTTGAGCGTACTTCCAGCCTCGGGGCAAAGCCAAATGCATTTTTCTGCAAAAGTCAGGTTGCTGATTCTTTGGTAACTTCGTGATGTCATACCCTCAACGTCAAAATGAATTCCCTTCAGCTTGTTAGTAAAGGAAGTTTGAAAAACATAAATCCTTTAGTATCGAGCAAAGACGAGAATGAGTTACTTTCAAATGAGAAGCGAAAATTTTTGTAGACTGGTTGACTTTGATGTCTTCAACCCTTCTGATGTGCGGTCAGCTCAGTTGGGGAACAGCAGAGATTCGAAATTATTGAACCAAAACAGGGTCTGAGGTCAATACTTCGAGACCAACATTATTGCCCCCTCAGATATGAAGTATATGCAGGTGAGAGCCACACCGCTTAATGGAGTAACTCTTTCAAAATGGAAGGTGAAATTCCGGTAGCGTCTTTGACAAAGTCGGTAAGTTCAAATTTCAAAGCCTGAGATTCCACACAATGTCTATCGACTCGTCACTTAGTAATCTGATATCAAGATATATCCATGCATCATGCATGCATATTAACTTCATGCATAACCTGCTGTAATAAGTAATTGACCGCCATCTCGTCACCAGCAGGGGCGTGTGAGTAGCCATCTGAATCATTTTATTTTGCCGTAAGCTGTACCCGGTCCTTTTGTGTGAACTTGCTTGAACGATCTGCCGCATATGAAAGCTCTAGAATTGGCAAGTCCGTTACAGTTGTCATGAAAATAGAATATTTGAATTGATGCAATTCAGTGCACATGGTGTAAATTTGACTTCGCATATATACAGGACTGTGGCTATCCCAGAGTACAGCCATACAGTTTCCCTTCCACATCACCATTCTGCTCTCACTACTCTCACTGCTTCTGTCCTCAACTATCTTCAATTTCCAGTCCAACATAACGTCAAGATGCATCTCGCCAAAGCTCTCGGAATCGTCGCTTTTGTTGTCACTGCGGTCAATGCTTTGCCGGCAAAACCTTTGGTATATCCACTTTCCAATTCATCGCGTTATAAGCATTGAGTGCAATGCAGCTGATGCTTAACAGACTCGGTCATGAAGCGGGATGATCAAGATTCCGCTTACATCATTCAGTACAAGCGTGACGATCAGGATTCTGCGTATATCATCCAGTACAAAAACAAGCGCGAGGAAAAGCGTGATGACCAGGACTCGGCCTACATTATTCAGTACAAGGACAAACGTGAGGACGCGAAGCGTGATGATCAGGATTCTGCCTACATTATCCAGTACAAGAACAAGCGTGAGGACGCCAAGCGCGATGATCAGGACTCGGCCTATATCATCCAGTACAAGGACAAGCGAGCTGATGAAGATGACGCTTACTGAGGGATCAGATGGATTTATTATCTTGGCAAAGGTTTCCTTCAAAGAAATGGGCACTTTGTGTTTGAGCAGGAGGAATTATAGGGCAATATTTTTCAACACATTCCTTTGGTTGTATTGTCGGAAAGATAGAATGAAACTTCATTTTGTCTACACATCATATACTTGTGTGAAATTTGAAGAATCTGATTGTGAAGACTTAAGAGTATCAGTTCTAAACTTAAACCAAAATACCTCACCCCTAACTCTGCTTAAAATCATTTGTTACAGAAAGGTTTGAAAGTATAATTTTTGCGAATGTCCAAGTCAAACCAGACTATAATCCGAGAATCTTGCAACTCGCTCAGCGCCCCACTTTACAACGAGGCACTTTTGGAGAGACCAGGAGTTTCTAACGAGAGATCAAGGCTGGTGATAACATAGTGGTAGGTTGAGCCGAACTTGCTTAGCTCGTAAGGCGTTGTACAAGGTAACTGCCTGCAATGAGCGGCGGTGACTCCGGTGAGACTTCGAAGTTCAGTCCCCACTCCCCACCAGCATGCACTTCATTAAATGGATTAACCAATTTACCCCACATCCAACGTATCATTGAGTCATTTTCCAAATTTCTTATCTATCGGTAAATGTTGAATCAGCTGTGTAATTCACATTATTCCAGTAGTATAGCAGCACATCAACTCCAAGTTGCCAACCCTACCCCCCGTCAATGCTATCTCTTCTCTCCACTTACATCCCAACTCTTGAGGTCCTTTTCAACATCAAAGCTACATTTCACTTCCAATTATCTTTAAACCATGGACCACGATCAAGTATCTTCTCAAACACCATTCTTGGACGGAAAAGTTGAAAGATACAGTTCCGAGAGCGAATATGAACGTATTCCACGAGCCAAACGTAGCTGGCTAAAAAGGAATCCAAAGCAGATTGTTTTGAATTTTCTGCTTATTGTAACATGTATTTCTTTGGTAGCTTTTGATCATTGGTACTTACGTTCTGTCTATTGCTCACCTCAAAATTTGGTATACAGTATGATTAGATGCCCTTCAAGTTTGAAAAATTTGCAAGGCCATAGTACTGACGCATTGATTAGCACCAGCGAGAGGAAACCTTGAATATGTGAGAATGGAAATGGATACAGCAGGAGACCACCGCAACAAGTACATGGGATTCACGGAGACCGCTGACGAAGCTTGGACTGAACTCATGTCTAGTAAGTGGACAGCTTAATGAATCAAGATCCTTTAAGTTCATAACTAACATTTTAGGAAATAATATCAGACTCACAGAAGAGGATTTAAAAGCTATCAACCAGACTTCGGTTTCCCTTGGCGGTGGAGGCTATCTTGGCATGTTATCGGTTTACCACGAGCTTCATTGTGTTGTAAGTCCAAACCGAATTTTTGAAACCGAATTCCTAAAACTAAAATATGCTCTCCAGAAAATGATCAGATGGGCGTTTAACAAAGTCAGATATCTTGATAGATGGTCCGAGCAAGATGTTATAGACCTTCCGGTCCATATTGGTATCTCCAAAAGAAAACTTGGTGCTAAAATACTGCTAACAGTTCACAGATCACTGCCTTGATATTGTTCGTCAGAGCATCCAGTGTAGAGCGGATACTACTATAATCACTTACTGGTGGACAGACAAGAGTCGGGTCCCGGAAACCGACTTTTATGGAGAACATGAGTGTATTAATTGGGATATGTTTGAGGCTTGGGCTGATCAGCATACTGTCGACATTTACGTACCAGGCGAGCTCAATCATCCAAAATACGGTATGTATCATTATCACTCTTATCTGTTTTTCAGTCAACTAACAAATTTGATTTCCAGGCCAGTCATACCCAGACGGTCATAGATTGATAGAAGATGGAAAGGTCCCTGTAATACTCCCCGCCTTGCCAATCCAGAATTGAAATCCAATCAAGGTATTTTTACGGGATGAAGGGCTGGATGGATTTTTCTGTGTCTCTAAGTTCATGGGCCTATTTCTCTTATAGTCAATACTTTTATTTCAAAGTTGCAAATCAAGCATTAGACAAATCCAACTTCATCAGGATTCATGTACAGTAAAAATTCATGGCCAGCGACTCCGTACAGAATGAATCTACTATTTCGGGCTCTTACAAACTAGCATTATTGATTTTCTTCCTGGGTCTCCAGTCCCTAATGTGCCTCAATCCTGCAGCCGAAGCTGCGGTGAGGAGAGGCAGGATGCACAGTTTCTTCCATGACCTTATCGCAGCTTTCCTCACAACTCCTGCCCATTTTGCTCATTTCAGTCCTGCAGATGAAGTCGATGAAGTTCAACTGCAGTAATCCGTCAAGGGTTTGCAGATTATCCGACGTTCCCCGTGGTGGCCCCGGCTATCATAGAACCAGGGCCCCTTGACTATGACGGTTGAGCGACGTGCATCCCCGCATCGGGGCTATTGCTGATACGGGACTGCATGAAGATGGCATCTACGGTGATCCACAGTTTTGCGGGGAAGATTAAACAGTGAAATTTTAGCGCATATGCATGCAAACATGAACCTTCAGGGGGCTGATTCATTCATCCGAGATCCGAAGTCATTAGGGTTGGGTGTGGGGGTGTTGTCAGTGAAAGAAGGACAATAATGCTCTTACCGCACCCTGGTAGTTGCAAGGCCTGCCAGCCGTCAGGAAATGAGGTTGTTCCTTTACTCTACATTGGATTCTGTGTTCTCTTCAAAGTTTGTAAGAGTTCAATGATGGAGCCTTCTCATGATGAGTCTCGATCAAGCACGGAAAGTGAGTCTACACTACTCACAAGTGATGCTTTGATCAAGAGAAGCGAGGATGAGACACACACCTATCGGTGGAATTCTTTTCAACGCAGAACTCGTCACTACAACCGATATCCTCAACTTACAATATGGATTCTTCACGCCGCATTACTTTGCTTCTCGACTTTTCTGTTAACTTTTTCCATCATATTTCACTACAATGGATCTGCCAGGAGCAAGGATAGCTGCTCTGTTTGGAGTTAGTATGCCATGAAAGCGGGAAATAACACAAAGCTAATCAAGGTCTCTCCAACATAGATCCCTACACTTCTATCACAGGCAAAGACTGGGAGGTGGTCCATAGAAACAACTCAGGCATACCAAATAACCCCTGGAAAGGAGAACCAAGCCCAGAATTGGACGCAGCCTGGAAGTCAATTTGGATGAGTACGGCCTAGCACGATATTTCAGACATTTCATACTAATTTTTGCGTGCTTAGTTGGGGATAATACCTACAGTGAAGATGAAATTCGAAAGGTTGGAAAAGATCCAGCAGGAGTTGCACAGTGGCCGCCAGAATTTGGTGGGGGTTACGTTGCAAAGATGGAGGTTTTTCATCAGTTACATTGTTTAGTGAGTTATTTTGTCCCTCAGCACTCGCTCATTTTGACATCCAGACTTAGTTCTTAAATTTCAAAAATGTTGAACTAAGAACATAAGACATCCATCCAACTAACGCCCGAAATACAGAATACCCTTCGCCAAGCCCTTTCTCCAGAGTACTACGGGGCAGATACCCCACCACGTGGGCATGTTGGTAAGGTTATCATCCTTTCCAGAGACATCATGAAGTCTTGAAATATTTTTCTGACCAGTCGATATTGGTAGTTCATTGTATCGAAAAGTTAAGAGAAGCTTTGATGTGTTTCAGTGACACGACTGTCAAAACCTACATCTGGATTGAAGATTCTCCAAACGTCCAGCCCGACTTTTCCATGAGGCTACACTGTCGCAATTTCGATGAAGTTAGAGAATTTTCCCGACGCCGGGCTATGACGATGGAGGCTCAGAAGGCCATGAAGAAGAGCGATACAAACATCATCTGGCCGAAGCTTCCGGACTGAAAATAAAACATATTATTCTGGGTCTTGGAGATAGCTCTGTATCAGTATGTTCCAGTCCCAGGAACTTTTAGAGAAAAAAGTCAAGGAAACAAATAATTTAGGTGAAGCGCATTCGCTCCATGAGAAATATAATCATTGTGAGTGTTTATATATACTACGACAGTGCGGTTTTCATGGAACTTCTTGTTGGCTGTTACAAATTTCATGCGTTTCTGGAATGTTCGGCGTCACAAATCCCAATCGCGATTATACTCGCGCTCCCCCCCCCCCTTTTTACTTCTCGCTTAGCCCCCGAGAGATTGCTATCTTGGAAACCGACATTTACACAATAGGAAAAAATTAAGAATAGGAAGTATTGCAACTAACAATGGCTTTGACATTCTACGAAGCATATATTGGTTAGGTGGTTTATGATTATCTCGCATAGACAAATTTCATACTGTAAATGACCAGTACGTGAAAATTTTGTATTTTTAAATCTGAATGCAATATGTTTCAACCCCTCTTCACCGGTGCATGAATCCTTTCCCCTTGCAAATATTACTTTGGATAACGCGTTATTTCCGCAGCAACACTTAGCGCAACTAGAACAGTTTGATTTCCTGGGGAGAGGGATCTGTTAAGACCCAAGTTTGAATCCTGAGCACAAAAGAATAAAACCTTAAATATTGCCGAGTAAACTCAGCATCAAGTAACCAGTAAATTCTGCCAGTTTGACTCTTCTCGCAAGGAGCTCATAGATTAGTATTGCAGTGGCTACGCATGTATTTCCTGATCAAATTCGGCGCAAAAATCCGCTCGGGAATGGCACATGGGCTGCCGAGGTGAGTGGGGGTTCAGGTGCACCCTCTGCCCAGGAGTATTCAATACAAGGTCTTTGGTCCAAAAAACCCGAAAAAAAAGAATCCAGCACTTGCATGCAGTTACGAAGGAGTTACTTCTATTGGTCCATTTTTAAGTTCTAACACACAGACATAGATGAAACATCCAATAGATATGCGAAAGGCGTAAGGCGAATTTGCTTATCAGTTGGTAGATTCGGTCCGGACGATTTAGCCGGTAACTTGCATTTCCTACAAGCACCACGTCAGGACGTTGGAGTATCAATGTATCATGGTACTGTTGGTGGCGTTGTAGATGAAGGTAGCATCTATCGAAATTTGATAACTAGACGCCTACCAGGCTCCACATGTCAGCTTGCTGAGATGTGGATGTGACACAGATCTCACCTTCCATTTTCGATACGGTAGCGCGCACGATTTCCAGGTTTTGGTTATGCTGTAGGACCGCAAATGCATGCCGCAAGGTCCTCCATCCAAAAGGCCACGAGGTTTTCTGGAGAGAGCTCTGGGGAGCTGTTGGCCGACGGCTGTCACGGAGCTGGAGGTCTTCGGTATCCACATTCTCTCACTCTATACGAGAGAGCTTTTGCAGGTACAGTCCAGCGTGAACTTATCCATGAGTCTTTCGAATCCATTAATTCCATTACCTTAGCAAATTTCACATCCATAATGAAACCATCCTCACACAAATATCGAGCCCTAAATAAGGATGATAAAAGAGAGGAGCCATGTGGCAACGAGGTTGACTCCGAATCCATCAGTAGAGTTGGGAAAAGAAATGTCCTTATTTTCTCGAATCCATTACAGCTCTCAGTTGCGGCTTCTTTCACTTTATTGTACAGTACAGCCTTATTATTTTTGGGATCGATAATGCCGTGGGCGTCACCGCGTAGGTCGGGGAGTCATTGTGCGTGCGAAAATCCCCATATCTTCTTCTCAAAAATTCTAATACTTTTACTCACAGATTGGTTAGAGGGTGTACCAACAAACTATGACCATGAGGTCATGCTAAATGGAAGTCGAAATTTTCCATCGATTTATAGAGGCCCTCCTTCCCCAGAGATTGATGCGGCTTGGTATCGGATCTCTCAATGTAATTTTATGATCCACTCTTGACGCCGAAATGATATTGGAAGTTGGGCTAATATATAAATATCTAGCTTCATCCTTAGATATAAAGCTGTCTGATGATGACTTGCGAGAGCTAGGAGTAGATGTCAGTACAGCAGTCAAGTTGCCCATAGAAGCCGGTGGGCAATACTTTGTGCAATTTGAATTCATTCACCAACTTCACTGTCTGGTCAGTTCCACCTCTTACCCAAAAGATGATTTTACATTCCAATAACCTTACAATTATTTTGAAATTCTAGAAAATCCTTCGTATGTCCACATACTTCGATTTGTACAGAAACAGCGAAGAGTTCGCAGAAGGACCCGACGCTATCCGAACACACCAAGGTTCTTTCCTCTTGACGATGCCCATTTCCACCTAGTGTAAATGCTGATGAAACTTCGCAGACCACTGTATTGAGATGTTTCGCCAGATAATTATGTGCAACGCGGATACAAATCTCGTCACGCTCCACTGGGCGGAGAATCGGTCAATCCCGTATCCAGATTTCAGCTCGAAAAGGACTTGTCGAGATTTTGAGGCGCTGTTAGAATGGACGGTCACTCATAAAGCTCCGATGTCGAAGCCTCAGTAGTTGAGTAGGAATTTGGGTAAGGAAACATGGAAAGTCTAAGAATGGCGAAACAGTGGAAAAGGCACCTGGGGTGCTGCAAATGTTTATAACAGTAATGTCAATAAAATGGAATTCAATATTTCTAGCCCTTAACATAAACGAGTTTATATATAAATTCAATACGCAGCAAGTAAAATTGCCGATAGTGCTTGACGTACAGTTATGACAAAAAAAACGTGCCAAAAAGTTCGTGTGAAAGTGGATTAGGAAGACCCATTCCTTATCGAAATCCCATAGTAGCCCTCTCTCTGAGCGCCAAAGTACCAACTCATTGCCCTTAAGAATTATAGAGAGTCTTAAAAGCAGACGGCCTCCTGAGCAATTCACCAGGGGCATCAAATTCCACCAAATTGCCAGTATCAAACAGAGCCACCTTATCATAGTCCAGGATATTGTCCAAATTATGTTCAACGGAGATGACAGTATGTTCTTTGAACTCGCTGCGTATGAGCTTTTGCACAATCTTGTTGGTTTCAGTATCCATGCTGTCCAATCGCCATTCGTGTCAGTCTAATCAACGAAGGGTAGAAGGGCTAACATACCTGCTGGTTGCTTCATCAAAGAGGAGGATTTTACTGTTGGAGACTATTGCTCGAGCAAGGCAGAATAATTGCTGCTGGCCACGTGAAAAATGTACATCAGTACAACGAGCATCCAACCCGCCCCTATCTCTAATTAGGTCCCACAGCTGAACATTCGTCAGAGCCTTGATAATAGTGTCATCTGGTTGAGACATTTTGGGGTCCATATTCAGACGCAGGGTTCCTTCGATGAAAATTGGATCTTGTCCAACAGTCGTGATGCGCGAGCGAACATCTTGGATTGAAGTTGTTGAGAGATTGATTCCGTCTATCGTGATTGTCCCTGCTTCCAGGTGTAACATTTGTAGGAGACATAGAATTAATGAGCTTTTCCCACTATTAAGAAGTTAGCTATACTCTAATAGATTTGGGCTGCTGTCTTTACACACCTGCCTGTACGCCCACAGACTCCGATCTTCTGGCCTGGGGAAATAGACATAGAGATATCTTTTAGCACAAGTGAGGAGTTCGAACTTGTCACCTTAGTAATATGTATTGGGTTTTGAAAAGAGTTTCAGATTACCTGTATGATGCTGAGATATGGTCCAAAGAAATGGTGCCAGCAAAGGGCCACTCTCCGTTTGGAAGTGGTTCCACACTAGGCCGGAGTTCTGAAGGTGTTTGTTCGGAATAGTCCCGTATGCGAGACACTGCACCTATTGATGTTTCCAGGCCAGTCCAACAAATAATGAGCATAGTTAGTGCTTGATTGGCGCTGACGATATTAATCAGGGCCACTCCCACCTTTCCCCCACTGGTCGAGTCCCGAACTGTGATGGCGAAAATGACGACGAGTAAGGCGAGGAAAGCTGTGAGGATATCTAGAGCAAATGTCAACCAACGTTGAATGCAAGCTAGAAGATAAAATGGTTTCTGAGAAGCATCAAGAAGTGTATGGTTTCGTTGCTGCATCGAAGCCTCCCATCCGAATGCTCTGATAGTTGCTAAGCCACCCAGAGTTTCTAGAAATTGTGAGTATAGCGGGGCTTTCGCTTCAATGTCGAGCAATCTTAGTTGGCGAGATGTTCGTAAATAGTATCGTTGAATGAGGTAGACGGTTGCAAGGCCAAATGGAATGACCGCGGCGATGTATGTTGCGGAGATGCATACAATGATCAATCGCATGACAAGTGTCACAAGACCTTTTAGCAAAATGTTTCAGTTGTATTTCTAGCCGAATCCAAGAAAAGAACACCAAAATAGTAGAGACAATTAGAAGTACCTTCAAGAGTGTTGATCCCCATCGACTCAAGTTCCGAGTCAATGAGCTGCATATCCTGGCTGAAGCTATTGTGTGTCAGCTCGAACCAAAATTGTTCTACTTGACGTTGTATCGCACCGGTTGATAATATTTCCAGTATCTGTTGTAGTAAAGAAAGACAAGGGAGCTCTACGGATTAATGATTAGCCCAGATTTTGGAAGTCAGCCCTATAACTCCATATAAAGAGTATTCAGAGCCTAGAGAGGTCTAAATACCTGAGAGTTGAAAGCAAAATTCTTTCGTGTAGTTTTCTTCCAGACCTAGGGACCATGATGAGTATGAAATGCCTAGATGCTTCAGTCAATAAACCTTGTCAGTCACCTTAGAGGGTCTTCCTACCTGCAAAACAACCACAATGAAACCATAGCGGCAACTCCAAGCAAGACGTAGACGCCGAGATAAAATCCATTATCATTACTTGCATTTGCGTTATGTTTCACCCATTTCTGTAACCAGAAAGCTAGCAAGTGCTAATTAGTAAAATCTCAAAGAAGCTAAATAGGCTTAACTTACTTGAAAACACAACGCAGAAAGCACTAGCAACGGCCATACTCGAAGCAAACACAACATTTTTCCAGCTGGATGCTTGAAAGTAATATTTATAGACTGCGAGATCACCACTTTGTCTATTGCTTCCACCTTGTGCCATAGTGTCGACTGTTTCTGATGGCGGCTCAACATTCCCTTTTGTCGAAGGCATGGATTCTTTTTCAATTTGCTCTTTTTCAATGTCACGTTTGTCATGTAAAATCTGGGTTACGTAGCCTCCAGATGACTTCAACTGACTGAAACTGCCTTGCTCAGTTATGGTACCTGAAATTCCAAGAGCAATAATGTGGTCTGCAAATTCCATGCGGTGTACTGTGCCTTATTAGACCAATTTGCAAACTCGTATTATACTCACCTTTGTGTGTAACAAATACTACTGTAGTGCGTAGCTTACGCAGTAGACCTCGATGCCCGAAAACATGAGTAATGACATGCTCTTCTGTGGCAGCATCAAGTCCACTCAAAACATCATCAAAGATAGCTATATTCTTTCTTGAATAGACAGCTCTCGCGATTGCCTGGGAGTCACTTGTTAATGAGTAAAAATAGAATAAAGAAGGTTTAAGCTTACCACTCGATGTTTCTGGCCTCCACTTAGACTCTCTCCGTTGCTTCCAAGAATGGAACCATCACCACCGGGCAGGTCGTGAATATCCTTACTCAGAGCGCACGCTTCAACCACAGTATTATACCAAGCTTCGTCGAATTCTGAAATCCCGATGATGTTCTCTCTCAATGTCCCATTCACAAGCCAAGGTTTTTGATCGCAGAAGGCAATGTCGGGAGATGAAATAGAGACAACACCGTTAGTGAGTCTCGTTTCTCCGAGAAGAGCTTTCACCAATGTTGATTTACCACTGCCAACCGGTCCGATGATCATCGCTGTAGAGCCTTTCTGAATTTTGAAATTCACATCCTTCACGACCGTCTGACTCTTTGTCCAACCGAAGCTTCCATTCAAAATAGATATGGCAGTGTTGTCTTCAACCTTGTTCACTTTGAATTCTGCCAGTTCCACTTCGGCCAACTGAGGAAACTCACACAAAGCTTGCGAACTAAGATGGTTAGTAGCGGGTGAAGTTTCAAGAAAGAACCTCGAATCTTGTCGGGATTCAGATGTCAAAAATTCCTGAATTCGAGCGAAGCATGTCACCGCAGATATAATCTGAGGGACTATTTGAACGAATATGAGCAGGGGAGTGCCAATCAAAGACATAATTGTTAAGGAAGTGAAGGCCTGTGCCGTTAATAAAACCTGCTGGTTCCTAACCTTTGCAAGGATAGTGAAGAGAGCGAATGTGACAACCGGAGCAAGTGTATTTGTGACTTCCGCTGAAGTAGTGAAGTGTCAGTTCCAACTAAATGACCATGAGACTAAGTGATTACTTACACAGAACTATACTCGAGACTAGTAGTTTACGGTATTGTAGTGAGTCTTTGATCTCATCTATTCGCATACGTTGAATGAAAGACAACATGTAATTTTCTAATCCTACCATCTTAAGACCCTTGATTGATCCAAGCATGGTGGCTGTGGAGTTCAGTCGACTCTGAATAGCTGCAAGCCAAATTCCTTGAGACCTCCTAATTCGGGAAGACAGGAACATAGGCACTGCGGAGCAACCTGAAAAGGTATAGTTAGCTTCAGAAATTCGCACGACAGGTTTGAACCGAGTACCTAGTGCAAGAATGACTGGCATGATACAAGCTACACCAAGCTGTCTCTCTAGTAGCCACACTGCCAACACAAGCTCGATCGGGGTTGCCCATAGTTGGTGTAAAAATTGCAAGGATTGCGCTATTCTCTCCACATCTACACTCATCAGTGTGGAAGCTGCACTCTCATTGACAAAAGTGATGTGTAAGTCCTGAGATTTCAAGTAGATCAGGGTTATAAGCCCCCCGCGAATTTTGGTGGCAACCCGCAATGTCTCGTAGGAGTAATGTCCCGTAGATATCTGAGTCTCAGAGTCAGTTCCGGCTTCCAGTTCGATCGATATTTCAAAGACCCACCGCAGCACTAAAGAACACCAAGAAGTAGGCTCCAATCATTGCATAGCCGGCGTTGGATACACTCTGACTCTTTGGGGAATCTATATTGTTAATCAAGGTTGTTATTAAAAAAGGCTGCGCATAGGTGAAACCGGTCAGGCATAGTCGGGGTAAAACCCCGGCTAGCAATGACCATCGAAAGGTCTTTGCAACAGTAAATATTAGAGCATGCTTTTCGCTTTTTCTGGCTGGAAATGGTAAGAAAGGCATCCCAACAGGACTTTCCGAACGCAGAGTTTCTTACCTTGATCCCAGCTACTCTGCAATTGGGTTTGCAATCGCTCTGAATGAAACTCTTCCTCGGCCGCATCCAAATCATTCAAAGAGATGATTTTACGAGCCCCAGTTTTCAGAAGCCAAACCAACCACCAGAATATCCTCAAATTTGCGAATCCACTTGTGGCTTCTCGCACTAAATTTCGATATGGAGGGTTTAGATTATTCCGCTTCTCTCTCATCTCCAAGCAAAGCAGAAGGGCCTTGGCTATAACTCCAGCCGTGAAAACTTTCGCAAGAATAAAATTTATTCCTGCTAGCCACAAAGTCCTAGCTCTAGCTATATCAAACAATAACGAAGTGGATAAGTAGATTTGCAAGATCGCAGATGGTCGAACGGAATGAGTGTGATCATAAAATGACAACATGCCAATTGAAACTGCATCAAAAACCGATAAAAACGCTGCCACGACTGATAATTGGGTACGTAGAGTTGTGGGCCGAGTCCAGTTGATGAGCAAGTATACCTGCAAAGCAAAATAAATCAATGCATTGGCCTGGGAATTATGGAAAATTAGTCACGATTGTGCGCCGAAAAGGAAAGGATAACAGCAATTGATTTATGATATATTCAAGAACTAACCAGCTTCAAAAATTGAAATGAGCCATGTCGGACTTTCTTTGGCCCGCCGTACAGTTCCACAAGGCGAAGGGGCCCAGCTATAAACAAAAAGGTGGAGGGAACGATAGACAAAATGCTCTCTTCGAACACTAGAGTGAAGTCGAAATTTCCGCGACAATTGATTACTGATGGGCCAAAAGAATTGTCCATAGCAGCCGGGCACCAGCTAGCATTGGGATGGTACTGTTCCATGACGAATCAATCTAGGCGTTGGTATTGGCGGGGGTGCGAGTATCGAGGATTGTATTTTTGAAAAGTAGAAGGAGAGGATGGGATTTGGAAGAAACGCAGGAAGTCTCTTTATCGTTGCCTATTCGCAAGACTTATTGGGCAGAGTACGTATAGAATATCTTTCCTTGCCACGCTCGTTACACACCGTCTCGCAACATTCAGTACCTACCTAGATAGGTATATGACCGCCTGCACCCTCGACCCTCTCTTACTGTGCCCAATCAGGGACAAGGCATCGTAGTTATTGCACAAACAAGCCATCTAAAGTCAACTGCAATTAAATAAGTCTGCGAATAATAAAATGCATAGTGGTAAGTTCACGACTAATTGAGAAGACAAAGGGGAGATGGGAGAGGGTCGCGAAGACAAGACAGTGGTCACAAAGTTACAGGGGCCTACAGGCTTCTGCTAGCCCGCCTTAGCGCATTCATCGCTAGAATACAGCAGGAACTCCCTATACAAGGTTCTGCAGCCTATCACTTCTGATTTAATACCCCAGGTCAAAAATATCTCCACGGGATCAAAGGAAAAATTGAAAGATCAGACTGGGCAAAAGACATTCATAGTAGGAAAAATGAAATAGAAAGACCGCTCGTCCATTTCTTGGGGCGAAAGAGATTGTGTTCAACACTTGTCGATCATTAAGCCACCATTTAGAAAGCAGTCGAGTGAGGAAAAGCCAG
The DNA here is from genome assembly GCA_013054445.1 of Cudoniella acicularis. NCBI lineage: Eukaryota > Fungi > Ascomycota > Leotiomycetes > Helotiales > Helotiaceae > Cudoniella > Cudoniella acicularis. Next base: position 78,223 of record JAAMPI010000039.1, read on the forward strand.
AGCGGGTTTAAAGTAAAGATTGGCTTCTAATCGGGATACAATTTGTTTTTCTCTACAAAAAGGGTTGAAAGGGGATCGTCTCTAAGTACACGGCTTGCAATTTGGTGTTACTGCCATCAATCCGAAGTAGGTTGATTTCATTCTTTCACACTTTCCAGACTCAAACGACGTAATGAGCGGTGTCGGGTTACATGTGCCTCATGTGATTTTCTGCTCGATCCTGCGTTGTTTCTTAGCAGACATTTGTCTCGACAATTCGATGGCAGCCGGGTTAGAAGGCTGGCTAAACTCCGAACATTGGTGACAATCATGCCCGGAACAGGTGCATCCTTCAGTGTTAGGTAACTGCTCTCCTGTTGTCTTTGCACTTCCAGCCTGCGCCTTCCCCTTCGTTTCTCGGTTTAAATCTGGGGGGCATCCGCATGGACGTAAATCGATCTCCTCCCCTATGGCTGTCATCTGTGAACCTTCGCTGGGCATGCATGAATCCTGCGCTCCTTGGGGAGCGCTTGGGATACGCTTCGAGTGGGAATGCTTAGAGGACTTGGCAGTCGTGATCTGGGCATCACTCGACTGGGATGACTGAACCTCCATGGTTTTACTGCAATTTGAAGATACCGAGCGGGCCTTGACTTTGTTGCAACTTGACTTGGATGACTCGGGGGCCTTGTCTTCGCTGCAATTTGAAGGAGATGCCGAACAAGCCACGACTTGGTTGCAATTTGGCTTGGATGATTTCGGGCCTTTGTCTTTACTGCAATGTGAATGGGACGACGAGTGGGCTACAATTTTCTTGTGGTGGGACTTGGATGACTTCCCCCTCTTATCTTTGCTGCGTTTTGAATGGGATGGCGAGTCCACCATGACTTTGTTGTGACTTGATCGAGGTGGCCGGGCGGTCTTGATTTCGTGAGTGTTTTCTGCGCTGTCGTCGTTTATTTCCCAGTAGTAGGTTACTTTCGGTGGAATATACTTTCTACTTATTGGTCGCAGCTAGCAAAAAGTCAGACATAACCTTCGGAAAATAGGAGTGGATCATACGCGTAGTTTGTTGATTCGAAGAGAATATCCAGGTCCGTAATCGTTTGGAGCACAAACGTCGAATCCCCAGGTAAAGTTCCAGAAGTCGACTCCGAGATTCATCGACTATTTCTTCATAAAATCCAACAAGTCAAGACCAAAGCCTGACGCAGTGGCCCCTTGTAACGATTGTTGTTTTGCTAAGATAGCTGACAGGCCGCCGTGCTTCCTGTTCTTTGCTCGCTTCTTGCTGCTAGAATTTGACGACTCGGGTGTTGGAACAGTCGAACGTGAGTGAGTATCCGTAGAATGCAGTGCAGTAGAAGATATTATAGATTTGGAGGATCTCGAGGGGATTTTGTATCGTTGTGAAGATGTAGTGATGGGTTGTCGAGTCTTTCTGCCGCAGCAGTCGCAGGTGTAAACCATAGCTTTGGCCGGCACGTCGTTCTTGCCATTCTTGCCATTCTTTTGTCGAGACTGCAGGTGCTGTATTTTCATCGAGCCTTCCCATCCTATTATCAATATCGTCCCGCATGCACCGCAGGTTCGCCGCTTCTGTTCTTCTGATGGATCTAGGCCGTTCTCGAAAAGTAGGGCATTGTGACGGGACATGAGGTGCTTAGAAGTTGCAGGAGCCGTCGCTGCCAGGAGATGCGCAGAATCACTGAGATATCGTAGACGCGCCGATAATTCCACGGATGCCATGGTGCCAGCGCGCGACCTCAATGGCAAGATTTCGAACTGATTCGACGCGTTGTGTGAGGGATGTGTGTAGAAGCGGTCAAGCCATTCGAACCGAGGAGTGTTAAAATCTCCACGAGGCTGCACTGTCATCTCACCAATCTTCTGTTTTCCACCACAACACCGAACCTGAATCTCCGTGCCTAGTTTTTCGATCCATAATCTGGAAGCAACATTGTATTGTATCCATCGTGAGACATGCAAATCCTCTCCGGCTTGGCTACACAACAAAACGGCGCCTCTATTCCACAATGGACCCCGCTCTCGTCGAGGGGCCAGGGCCGCAAGGCTTGCGAATTGCCGTTGAGGGATGTGTAAGTCCTAAATGTCTCTCCTCAGCAGCACGAATACCTAATTTTTATTCATAGGGTCACGGTACACTAGATGCTATTTATGCATCGGTGCAAAAGGCAGCTGAGGTTCGAGGTTGGGATGGGGTAGATCTCCTCATTATCGGAGGGGACTTTCAGGTATCTTTCAATCCTAAGGAATATCTGAGACCTTACTGACTTTCTTAGGCAGTCCGGAACGCGTCTGATTTGACCGTCATGTCCTGTCCCGTCAAGTATCGAGAGATTGGCGACTTTTACAAGTACTACAGTGGTGTCAAGACAGCCCCGTACCCAACAGTTTTTGTTGGAGGCAACCATGAAGCTAGCAGCCACCTCTGGGAGCTCTTCTATGGTGGATGGGTTGCTCCAAATATCTACTACATGGGAGCCGCTAATGTTGTACGACTTGGTGGAGTTCGAATTGCCGGGATGTCAGGCATATGGAAGGGATACAATTTCAACAAGCATCATCATGAACGATTACCGTACAACCAAGATGACATCAAATCGATATATCATGTCCGCGAAATCGACACCAGAAAACTTTTGCAACTAAGGTCACAGATAGATATCGGAATTAGTCACGATTGGCCGAGGGCTATCGAAAAGCATGGCAATTCGAAGGCGCTCTTCAGCATGAAGTCGGATTTTGAACAAGAGTCCAAAGATGGAACGCTGGGTAATCAAGCCGCCGCTTATGTGATGGATCGTTTAAGGCCTCCATATTGGTTTGCAGCCCACATGCATTGCAAGTTTTCTGCAACCAAAACATACGAGGATGTTGCGGCGAAGAACGATTCCACTTTAGTGCCAGCTCCGGTTAGATCAAACGCAATGAGCAGTGAAATCAAGGAAACCTCTAAGAGCTTGGTCACTAATTCGATTGCCCATAATACAGATGAGATCGACCTTGATATGGACGACGACGAAGTACCTGCCCCGCAACCTTCTACGGTAAATCGCAACAAGTCCATCTCGAAGGAAGACGAAATAGACTTGGATAACGACGAATCTCTTCCTGCAATTCCCCCAAAACCTTCTTCCGTCCCATCAGATCTTCGAGCCCAGCTTCCTGCAGCATTCGCGCGACCATCAGCCCCTAGCGAACGGCAACACGGCCAGCTCGCTCCTCCCGAAGTCACAAACAAGACTGTCAGATTTCTCGCATTGGATAAATGTTTACCTGGCCGCAAATTCCTACAGCTTCTTGAAGTACACCCATACGGCGCAGGGAACAACACTCCTGCTCAATCGGAACCGAGAGCAAAGGTCAATTTTGAGTACGACCCCGAATGGCTAGCTATAACTCGGGTCTTTGCTCCCGATTTTGTTTTTGGCGATAAATCCGCAGCACTCTCTCGAGATCTTGGAGAAGCTCACTACCTCCCTATGATAGAAAAGGAGTGGGAATGGGTGGATGAGAACATTGTGAAGAAAGGGAAATTAGGTATTCCGGAGAACTTTACCATCACTGCCCCGATATTTGAAGCTGGAATGCCAGAGATCATCAATGAAGGACCCGTTGAATACAACAACCCTCAAATGCAACAATTTTGTGAATTGGTAGGGATCGGAAACAAGTTCTTCGCAACTGATGAAGAAAGAGAGGTGAGAATGAAAAAAGGGCCAGCACCAGAGGAGGAGAGGCGAAATGGTGGCTTCGGTCGAGGTGGTGGCAGAGGAGGTGGGAGAGATCGTGGTAGAAGAGGTCGAGGCGGAGGAAGAGGACGAGGAAGAGGAAGGTAACGATGCGCATTTCTTTTCCAAAGATACCCCTGGCCACATTGTCACGCAGCAAATCTCAAATTGGATTTGCAATTGAGGACGTCTGGTACACTAGTTATTAATTTCCCGTTGGAGGGAAACGGGTCTCGGGACTGAAGTCTGGAGTACTAACGATGTCACCTGGCCCAAGCAAGACATCAACGCATCCAGAGGACCGCCACCAATTCCTCTAACGGTGCCAAGCGCGAAACCTCCTGCAGGACGCAGATGCAGCCTATCGTGATGGTTGTATCTAGGTATCCTGCGCATTAATGGTCCTCTCTCCGGCTCTGTCGTGCGCTCTCCTTGAATTCCCGATAAGCCTCCCGTATCATTATCCGGCCTGCCTTTTGCTAGAGCCGGACTTCCGGCTCAACTGAAAGTTGAGAAACAGGTTATCTTAAGTGAGGATAGGATACTGTACACAATAATTGTGAGTTGCTATTGTACTGTGACTCTCCCTAGTAGGTATTTGGAGTTTCCTTCAAAAACCAAGCCGAGCCTGGAAATGGTTGTTTTGTGGTGTCACATGCATTTCGGGTACGGCGCTTCAGGTTCCAAGGCTCTGTATCGAGTTACAGGCCTAGGTGGGGCGATTATCAAATCTGACTGATTGTAAGCTCTTTGTTAAAATTTCTCCCCTTGATCCCTTTGTTTACCTCGAACGCATCAAATGATTCGCTTTCTACCTAGGTACAAAGAATGACCCGAAATTTCACCTCGCGCTGTTAACGATTGCAGGGGAGAGACATGCACGGATGTACCTGCTGATCCTGTTTTGAAGGCGGTGTACTTCTAGAAGAAGGGATGACGCCGCCACGCCGGTCGCAATGGGTTCCCAAAATAAATGTTAGGTTTCCAAACAGCCTCGCAGCGCCAGAGACCTTTTCAGACGATCAATCAATCCAGTACGAACCGTCGCCGGGGGTGCCGAACGATCAACCGAATTACCGCGTAAAAGACACAGATTTAAGATCAAACATTTATATTGCGCGGTTTTGGCAACGCTGCTCGCTCTTTTGAGGCAGAAGAAGTAGCGCTGTAGCGAATCACGCTTCAGAATTCTCCACGCCGACCTCCCAGAGGCCTTCATTGCTTGCTCCCAATCCGAATTTACAGTAATAGATTGCCGCAGTCTCGATTTCACCCAGGACCGACGTCAACGGTCAGCTACCCCTCTCAACAACAATTGAACACCAAGCGACCTGAATGGCTACCTCTGGCAAGCTGATTTTTGACCCGCGAAGCTCAATATCGTTTCTCTAACCCGCGACTGGATCTGCGCTGTTTCAGGAATTTGATCGCAAGATTGGCTGTCTGACTGCAGACCGAGGCACCTGCTACTCTGCAGCTGCTGGATTGTACTGGGAAAAAAACATTTAGGTTGACAGAAGAAACGCTTCTCGTGAATAGATAGCCGCCATGAAGTTCGGGCGCAAGTAAGTGTACAACTCCAGGTCAAAATACATCGCTAACTTCTCCTCAGCCTGCCGCGTAATCAGGTTCCGGAATGGTCGTCCTCGTATATCAACTATAAAGGATTGAAGAAGCTCATAAAGGCTGCTGTTGCTCTTGAGAAAACGGGCAAAGATGCTGACCTTGCTGGTACGGTCTGCCCCAGGTGTTAAACCCCCGATTCCTCCTAATATTATCCTTCAGAGTTCCTCTTTTCGCTCGACCGCAACCTCGAAGACGTTGACGACTTCTACAACAAAAAGTTCGCGGATGCTTCCCGGCGTTTGAAACTATTACAAGACAGATACACTGCATCGAAACAAGGCTTGGAAGACTTGGATCAGAATGAACACGATGAGCTCATGGCAGCTCTGCTCGAGCTTAGGGGCCAATTGCGGAAGCTACAATGGTTTGGGGAAGTCAACAGGCGAGGCTTTATGAAGATCACGAAGAAATTGGACAAAAAGGTTATGAATGTGTGCGCACAGCACCGATACCTAGCATCCAAGGTGGATCCTAGACCCTTTGCAACAAACTCGGCGCTCTCACTGGCTATGAAGGATATTAATGACTGGTTGGAGATCATGGGAGAGATCAAAACAAAACACGATACCATATCTGTACCGCCTACGCATTCCGTCAAACAGGTATCCTCGCGGTCCCTCTTCAACTTGCCTAATGGTGTCCTCGATACCGTGGACCAAGCCATTAGAAACAATGACGTGCCGATTTTGAAGGAGACCCTTGCTGAGGCAAATTTGGAGGATGACGACTCAGGGATGCAGAAACTGCTCGTCAATTTATTGCAAAGATGCATTTCATGCAAGTCAAAGAAATGCATTGGCTTTCTTCTGAAAAGAATTAAGTCATTAGATGAACCGGATGACCTCAATCATCGAAATTGTCTTCATCGGCTTGTCATTTCCATTGGAAGAGCAAAGTCCGAAGCTCCGATTGGTGAGGATAGGTCAATTGAAACACAACGAATGCGATTTTTGACTCCCGCAGCATCACCACTAGCTGGTCCGGATTCGGGTCGTTTCAAGGAATCGACTCTACTCGGCCTCGACGATGAATCAGTTAATCTCCTGGCCTATGTCTTAGATAGCCTGGAGCCTCACCAGCGCACTGCATTAAAAAGCAAAGACGCATATGGTCGTTTCCCGCTGCATTATGCCGCTCAATTTGGCTTCGTTGTGGTCTGTGAACTGGTCATGAAGCATATGCAGGTCTGGAGCCAGTTCAACGTCGAACATGGAATTGACGCCCCTGAGTGGCAAGACGATGAAGGATTAGCACCGCTGCATCTCAGCGTGATTGGTGGCCATCCTCTTACTACGCAGGCTCTTCTGATTGCAGAGAACTGGCAAGGGCTGAACGATCATAAAGCTGCCATGCGGCGAGATATATCCAAATCCAGTGCTGTGCTTGCGCTGGCAACGAAGTCAAACTTT
>JAAMPI010000390.1:0-39746 GCA_013054445.1 Cudoniella acicularis
TTTAAACCTTAGTAGAATCTTCTAAGTTCTTCTTTGATTTATAAGCGTTGATTTCTAAGCTATAGAAGCTTCTAGTAACTACACTCGTAGTATATATAGTCCGCTCATTCCTTTGTAGATAGATAAGTCTTTAAGTCAAAATCATATTATTATTCCACGTACTTGAATCTCTCTCGACCTAACAGTCGACTCTTCTTCCGCCTACACACCTTTTACATCCAACAGATCAAGAAGCTTAAACAAGAGTAATAGTCTTAGATCCTATTTCTCCTAGGTAGTTCTTCCAATCCCAAGAAACGCCTCTCCAGAATTTAACGTAGCCCAATCTTTCGTAAGCTGTCGGGTGGGTCGGCGACGGCCCAAGTACTAAGCAGTGATGCCAGCAGCCTGGTACTCGTTCCTCCCAGTGCCGCCCAACACGATGTACAAGGCTTAAGATCCACACAGGAACTCTTTCGACAAACTGATTGGCTTCGGTGGCAGATCGACGTAAAGAGCGTACAGGAGATTCCGCATGCATATCAAAAGTATGCTCTTCGAGCCTTACATCGGCGTCGAACTCCTTTTCTCCCTCACCAGGTTCCAAAACGAGAGAATATGTGAACTCCGACTCGCCCTCCTTGCTGCTGACTGGTGCCGGGAGGACTGGTCCACGTATCGTAATAGAGGCATGCTCTACTTGCCCGAAGCAATTTACTCCAGAGAGCTTGATGAGATTCTCCAAGAATATGCTATGGTTTATCCAGTCCGGCGCATAACTATCACTAGAGTAAAATATTTCCCTTCCACGGAAGCCCAAGAAAACGATGGGCCCGATACGAGGAAGGAAGCACCCATGGAGGATCCGGGTTTTCCCCGATCTCCGTTCTGTGCCAGCATAGGTCTTGCATAAAGCTCGCCACCCATAAGTCGGCGAAGTATTCAGAACCAGTCACTTCGTGAATGCGGCTGGCCACCCCTGAAAGTGCGGGAAGCTTATCAGGAAGACATGTAAGTTGTTGCGTTGTATATTCCATAACTTGGTCCTGCCAGAAGATGTAGGCATCGATATTATCGTAAAGCTGGAATATCGAGGTTGGAAATCCTGACAATGGCTACGTGATGCCTTGTTGGCATTCACAAGTTTTTAAAGTCTTGCATGCCCATTGAATTTCATCTGCCGAATACGAGACCAATCTCGTAGAGAGTGAACTTTTCCTGGAGTGTCCAGGCACGCATTTCCCATGGGTCTCTTTCCCGTTTAGATTCATTACAATGAATACCTGTCATGGGAGCCTTCCTTGCCTTTACAATTGTTGACGGAGGATTTTTGCCTTTCATCCAACAAGGACTTATGGCAAGACGGTGATGAGGACGCAGCGATGGTGAGGTATGTTTGTTCGTAGATGCTACTATCTTCGCTGATTCAACCTCCCAATCCGCTGCTGAATCTTGGATTATGCACAAGGCATCTATCCAGATATATCGTAAACCGAGACTTCTGGTCATAGAAATAGCGTCTCGAAAAGTTGCTGGTAAAGAAGTCAATTCTATATAAGACTTTCTAAGTTCAATAGAAAAGGTTATGGTTGTAAGAAATTACGTAGCGCCTTAACAATAACTTAGGGCCATATAGCGGCCTGTCGAGTTTCGTTCGGTTTCTACGAGTTTGATAGTGCTAGGAGCTTGTCTAATATCAAGAACACGCTTCGGCGAAAGCGGAATTATTTGTTTATATAGCTCATGCTTATCTTCGCAGTAAGCCAAACAGTTCTATACAAATGCGATGGATTCGTCTGATGCTGGGTTTATATCAATATCTTTATAAATAGGAAGCTTAGTACTATTAAAGCTAGATCTCTTTCTTAGGCCTTACTCTTATTAAGTTGTCTTTTTAGGTCTAAGATCTTAACTTTAATAGTATTATATTTAATTTAATAGAGGTAAAGACGTTTAGTTCTTTTAACTTAGGCTTAAAGCTAGGCCTTAATCTCTCGCTCTTTTATTATAAAGCCCTGAGTTTAGGATTAGGAAGTTAAGTACCCTAAAGTATATTACTTTTAGATTAGGAATCTAGAATTATCTCGTTAGAGTTATTAAGAGGGTTCTAGCGAGGTACTAATAAGGGTCCTTCTCTAGTACTGTTGTTTTAGGCGTTAGAGGAAAGAGTAGAGGTAATATTTATTATTATAAAGATATTTCTAAGTTCTTCGAGCTACCTCTCTTAGAGATAGAGAGATTAGCTTATAAGGAGGCGTTAGTAGATAAAGAAGTTATATATAAGAGGAAAAAATTTAGTTATTGTTATAGAGTACTTAGGCTAACGTTAAGTAAACAAGTGCTCTATTACTTAGAATAATCGACGAAGGAGAGAAGGGGAAGGGAGAAGCTACTACGTATTTAACCTCTGCCCGAAACCTCGCTTAGGCCTAGCGCCGTCACGTGTAGAACAGGTCACGTAAACCAACTCCGTGATATCACCCCCCCCCTCGAAGGAAAGCTCGCCTCCGAGCGCTAAATATAAAANTAAAACAAACAGATAATAAAAAGAAATAAATAACAAGCTTCTCTTAATCGTCTAAGTCTCCCTAATTAACTGTCCTTCCTAGTAAGGCCTAAACTAAAAGAGAAGTAGTGTCTAAAGACACGTGTCTACTATCCGATTCCGTAGTAAAGCTAGGGTAGAGGCTAGGGGCCGTAGAAGTCGGGAGAGAAGAAAGCTTGTTATCTATTAAAGAAGAATATCTTCTCTTCTATCGTTATATATATATTAAAGCTCGTACGTAAGACTTAAGAGCTTATTTACTATAGAATCGCGAGAGGGTAAAGAGTGATTTAAGGCCGAATATACGTAGTTTCGGAGGCTCGTATTCGTAGAATCGATTTAAGGAGTAACAGTTAGGCTCGTATATAAGACTCGGCACGTAATCGTAGTCGGATTATCGAGGGACTGTCTTAATCGTCGAAAGAGGGCCTCTACTTGTCGGTAAGGGCTTAGTAGAGGGCTCGAGGGCTTGTCGTGTTATATAGGGTAGTCGGACTATACGGGGGACTACTAGACAGTAGTAGATAGGTATATCGCGTAGAGAGTGTCGATTCTAGTCGTACGAAGAAAGCTCGTCCGCGAATCGTAGTCGTCGTTAGAAATGTCCTTAGCCTAAGGTATTAGTATCGTTCCTTACGTCGTTTATATTAACTAGTATTAGCTAATTCTTAGAGCTAGAGAACAGTCGTCGTATATAGTAGTAAGGTACTAGCTCTATAAAGTTATAACGTCTTCTTAGCTTAATATCTATTAGTGTCGTTTATTATATTATTTATATTAACTAGTATTAACTAACTTCGTTCTTTATAGATAAAGTAGTCGTTATATTTTTAGGGGTTATATAGCGTTTATATTATTATATAAAAGAAGGGTTAAAAGGTGTTTATATTATTATATAAAGAGTCGCTTTTATAAGAGCTATAAAAGTAATATTAACCGAGACTCGTTTTCCTAAACACTTTATAACTATTATAAAACCTAAGAGCTAGATTATTCTAGCTTTAACTAGAAGGTCGATTATAATATTATTATAACAGATCTAGTACGAGTTACGTGTTCCGAGCTAGTCTGTTCTAGGACTAGTCTAGGAGCTACGCTCCCTTAAGACGACAGTCCTTCCTATATCTAGCTTCTTCTCTTCTTCGTCGATAATTCTAAGAAATAGAGAGTACTACTTGATTTATACTACTTGCGTACGCTATAACAATTATAAAATACTTAAGAAAAGTTAAACTAAATAATATTCTATTCTTTAGAATAATCGATAAAGAAAAGAAAAAAGAAAAAGGAGAAGCTATTATATATTTAACCTTTACCCGAAACCTCGTTTAGGCCTAACGCCGTTACGTATAAAACAGGTTACGTAAACTAACTCCGTAATAATCTTTAGGTTTAAGATAATAACGGTGTTATTATATCGTCGAGTTTAGATTAAGCGTAAGGATTACGCTATAACGGATAAGGAATAGTATTACGACTTAAGATCAGGTAATAAGGTTACTTAGTTAGTTTATAGGTTTAATAGTTTAGCGTTATAAGACCTAAACCTTTAAACTATTAAACTAGGACTACTATTACTTATATAGCTATATAGTTTTCTTATATTAGAGCTTTATATTTAACTTATACTTTTAATAATAAGATAATATTTTACGAAAACCTATTTAACGCTTCTAAGACTAAATAAACTCTTTTACGTAATATAAAAATCTTACGTAATAATAAAACGTTATATAAACGTTTATCGCTTTAACGCTATTTTATAATTCTCGATTTATTTTTATAATTTTTTATTTTATACGAATATTTTTTTATTATAACTAAAAATATATAAAATAAAATAAGTTATTAAAAGAATATAAATTACTAGTCTATAAAATAACTTTTAATAAGAATTATATATTTTATTTATAAGCTTTCGATATCTATATACTATTAAGGTTTCTATTTATCTTTTTATATCTAAACTATAATAATAGCTTATACCTCGGCTTATATAATCGATAATATTATAATATCTAAAAATATAATTATTATAGCTACTTTTTTTAAATCTTTTAAATAACGGCCTCTAAACACGTAACCTAGAATCGTTTCTTTAATACGCTTTTTCGATTATAAGGCCTCGTATAATAAAATTAATAATAAAATAATAACGAAATATAAAATTAAAACTTAAATAAAAAACAGAATACGAAGCTTTTAACTAATAAGAAAATCCTTTTATTTATATAGATCCCTTTTACCCGCTAGTCGACGGTCGACCCTATCGGCTTCGCTTAAGTTATATGACTCATCACGTGACCCTCGTGACTTAAGACCCTGGTTCTCTATACTATTTCCTATTAGTTATAGCTAAGCCTTAAGCCTAGGCCTATATATAATAACTTAATTCGTAATAAAAAAGACGTCTAATTAGTCTTTAATATTATTTCTTTTATTATTATTAAAGCTAGACCTTTATTATTATCTAGAATATTTAGATTATTATCTTTTATAAATATTATTAACTTATTAGAGCTTAAACTCTAGCTATTCTATTATAGTCTTTAACTTATATAAGACTTTAAAAAGATTAATTAATTAATTAATTAATTAATTAACTTAATAAATAAGATTTAATTTTTTAAATATTTAAAATATATTAATATTAAATATTATTTTGAAGTGACAATCATATCACGGAAAAGAGAGGAGTTTGTACACCCACGTTTGTCATATTATTGGGATAGTCTCTAATTTTTTCTCTAGAAGTTCAATCGGCATCGGATTTTCAAGCAAAAGTGTGCCTCTATCACGGTTACCTGGCTGGGAGCCCGAATCATGGGCGTATCACGGAGATGATGGACATTCGTTTGGCTGTCAAAGCACGGGCAAACACTACGGTCCACCATTCACAGCTGGTGATATTATAGGTTGTGGTGTAAATTTTAGAACAGGATCTGCCTTTTTTACAAAGAACGGAGATCATTTAGGTTCGTGTTTCACTCTTCACCCATTGAGGAAAGGGTTACCCGCAATCTCGAAATTACTAATGCCTTCCAAGGTACCGCCTTCCGTGAGATTAAGGGCAAGCTCTTTCCTTCTGTAGGAATGAAGAAATCGGGCGAACATATTAGAGTAAATTTCGGGCAAAGTCCATTCGTCTTTGACATAGATGGCATGATGTCGGCAAGTAACATTCCTTCATTAAATATTCATACTCCATACCACCAGTCATCTGCTCCAATGTCGTTACTTGAGCAATGGAATTGGATTCCGACAACTTGTCGAATGAGCACATATATCCTGGCACTCTCTCCTCCACAAGGCCCAGCATAAATAATGAGCTAGCTCTAAGAGAGGAACTTACCCGCAAGATGGTATGACTGGGGTAGTATGTTGTTTAAGAGACTGCTGTTACGAAAAGGAAATTTGTGGAGGCCATGCTCGAAGATGGTCCATTTCTTTTTGAATAGCTGCTAACTTGCGTGTCTTTTCAGGATGAGCGGAAGCGCATACGGGAAGAGATCGAGGCGACGAGGTTTGCATTCCCGGTAACTTTCACAAGTTCGAAGACTGACTTTCATAGCACGGCAAAACTGGCACCTCCCTTAAGCGAAACACAATTGATACAGGAACTAGTGAGCTCATTTTACGGAGTCATACCCTTGCACTGTCTCTAACAGGCTTAGGTTCTTCAGTTTTTGACTCATGATGGCTATATCGACACCGCTCGAGCTTTTGCCCAGGAAATACAATCGGAAAAGCAAGCGTTGACACTTGACCCAAATGCGGTAGTGAACAGCTTCGAAGTGAAAGAGGATGAGGATGCTGGACATCGACAACGTAAGAAGCGTAGTTCACAATAAGAGAGTAAATATTGACAAATGTTTAGGAATTCGCGCGGCTGTTCTCGATGGCGATATTGAGAAAGCTTTGAAGCACACGAATGCATTCTATCCTCACGTTCTGAAAGACAATGAACATGTATATTTTCGGCTAAGATGTCGAAGGTTCATCGAGATGATTCGACAAGGGGCGGAAATGCAAAATTCGAACTTTACAACAGTCCCTAAAAAGAGCAATGGTCATAGCGGAGATTGGTACGACGAAATCATCAATCACGATATGGACTTAGATGATCACCAAGCGCAAAATAATAATTGGGATCGGATGGACACGGAAGAGTCACCTGACAATCAAATGGAATATCAACGCTTACTGCAGGACACCCTAGCGTACGGACAAGACCTCCAGGCCGAGTTCAAAGATGACCCAAGAAGGGAGGTGAGCAAAGCCCTCGAGGATGCATTTGCCCTTATGGCATATCAAGACCCTCTCAACGCAAAAGAGGTGGCCCACCTTCTTGACCCAAATGGTCGAGTTGCCGTTGCGGAGGAATTAAACTCCGCTATTTTGCGTAAGTCTCTTCTTTCCGCCACAATAAAAGTTTTAACAACGCTAATTTTGTAGTATCCTTAGGGAAATCGAGCTCGGCCGCTCTGGAGCAGCTATACCAACAAACTAGTGTACTTCTCGAGGATTTGCGGGAAGGTGGTGGGTCTGGGGCTTTTGTCAATATTGACGATTTTGCACGGCCGAAGGCAGGCCTTTAGAGACTATAGCGGGCGAATTCGGAGCTATTTCGTTTAATTGACTCTCTTCTCAGGCGTTCTCATGCTCAGCATACATTGCATCACGGATAGGTGTACCGGGCCGCTCTACTTATTGTGTTTCTCGGTGAATAATTTGTCACTGAACTGGAGTGATCGGATGGGTGGAAAGGGTCTGGCATGTGAGAATTTTCGATGATTACTCTAGATTAGGAGCCGCTGAGGCAGATAGCCACTGTTCATATGAATAAAGCATTTTCAAACATGACAGGCATCGGATCCATCGCTTGGGTATATTACTTGCATTGCGGTAATGCAGGCCATTCCAGGAATTTCGGATGCTGTTATCGGAGCAAGGGCAGAATAGAGTACCGTACAATATCAGGGGTTCAGGAACACACGAGGCTTCAAATTTAATACGACTTGCCTGATGTCAACGATCCGGAGCAGGCAATTCACCAGATGAAATTTAAGATCAACGTGTGGTCGAGAGGTATCTGTATGACATTATGATCTAGTCTCTAGTTTCCTTTCTGCTGACCATGTTTATCTCCCTTTACCATTGAAAATATGAAATGACTATGTTGGCACAAAACGAAGTGGCGCTTGATAGAGTTATCCCATACGCCCATTCTCCACTGTACGCCGGAAAAATGCCGATATAGCAGCGCCCAGTGATATCCAACCTTCCAATCCAGATAAATCCCAGTAGAAAAGTGTCCGTTCTAATCCAGTTATCGTACTCGAACACACCTCCGTCCCTTGTCAACCAGCTTGTGCAGATCAAATTCCCACTGCCTCCATGTCTCGCATCAGAACCGCCATTTGTGCCCGCTTCGCAGCTTCGGCTACTAGGTTGAAATCTCGTAAGAATGGAGAGGTTCCATCTGCGGGTTTTGATTGTGGTGGTTGTGTTTGAGAGTTTTGGTGTTGGTGTTGATGGGCTGGGGCTTGGGTCTGTGCCGCCGAGGTGGGAGCGCTTGATTGTGATGAGGAAGAATGCGAGGCAGAGAAGTAGGAAGATTGTGCTTGTGAGGGCCCATTCAATGATGGGGAAGATAGTGGTGCTTCCATTCTGACTGTGAAATTTGTATCGATTTGCCTAGGCGGAGGTGGAAGTGGAAGGCTGAATCTTGTTCGCGGCGAAGCTTGAGATTTGGAGTTCGAAGATGTGACGAAAGAGAAGGGGATTTTCCACAGAAATCTCGAGGTCGGGAAGAAGCGGCGGCTCCGGTTTTTATTTATTGGTGACTGATGCAGGAGAATCGTACGTTCTGGTGGTTGGTAGGGAAGGAAGATGCTGTCGTAGGTTCTCCACCTGCAACTTTACTTCGGCCTCTTTGCACCTCGGATTCCCTCGCATAGGCTAAATCACGGGTTGATGGGGGCCCCAAGTTTGACGAGGAGTGTCCGAGACTGGAGAGGCGTGCCGCGGGAAGGCGAGTGCTGAGCGCTCGCTGGGCCGCAGATTTCTCTACCTAGGTAGGTAGCTGTTGTACAACTCGGCGTAGTATCAGAGCAGATTTGAGGAGAGAAGAGGCGAGCGCAGATGCGCGATGCGATGCATGCACATGCGAGGGCGAGGGAGGGATGAAATGCAGGCAGAAGTGGAAGTGGCCGCAAGCAGCAGGTCGTCGCTGAGATGAAAGACGGGCGCTGGTGGGCGCATAAATGAATGCCGTCGCTGTGGCTGTCACTGTCGCCGTACTCGAAATCGAAGCGCCAGATCTGCCCCCGAGAGCACCGAGATTTGCCGATTTCAGTGAGCGACTTCGCAGGCGGGTAGCGACTGTGGAGGGGCGGGAGGGGCGACAGGGGCTAACTTACCCCACGCTGGGGGAGGACGAGGCCCGAGGACTATTCCGTACCTAGGTACGAAGTACGGCTCAGTAATGTAAGACAGGCCGCCGTCGTCTCACCTCACTCGCTATCGCTGCTCCAGAAGCACGCCGTCGGATGCACAAACAGAGATCTGCAATGCGGTGACGCTGTCTCCGGATTCCCTCCACACGCTTACACTGGCTTACAGCGGTTGATGAGCGCTAATCTTGAAGAAGGTTTGGCTGAAGGCTGGAGCTGTTTCGTCAAGTCAAGGCTGGCACGAGCTCGGGTATGGGAGCAAATCTGTTTATATTTTCATAACGAGATCCTGAATGGAAATGGTTCCACTGACATATTTGCTTTTTGCATTTGGCCGACAAAGAAATGAAAGTCGTTAAAATACGTAACATCAACCATGCAATATTCTACTAGAGCTTTTAGGGTAAGTAAGTATGGGCANGNNGNGNGGNNGGGGACTCGAGGGGAGAGACTCGCATCGCAACAGCTTAGTGAGTACCGCAATAACGTGAAGCCGTTCGGCATCTGATTATTTGTAATATACATTGTTTACACTGCTCTACATGTCATCCATCCATTCTTCTCGCCCTTGCTTTGTACATCTGTGAGACCCCTTTTAGTTGAATGTTTTGGACGACTAGCTATAAGTTATTCGCAGAGAGAAGATAACAGGCGGTTTCAGCTCATATCATCTCAAGCCATATCTCTTTCCTAACACCTTTCATAGCACTCGAGACTTCATTCAAATAACCGTGCAGATAACCTGTGCACTGGCACTAGTCCCTGTAATAAGTGCAATAAGAAGGGAATCCTACTTCATTTAATGCAAGCTCGAGGCGCTTCTGGAACTCCCATCTCCTTGTTACTCTCTTTCACCCTCAATATAATATTTCTCTATCAACCAAAGTGATCTCAATCTCACTTTCTCGAGACAATATAAAAACCGAGCTCGGTACTCGGCAGAATTCAAGGGGAAGGATCTCCCGCACAGGCGCTGCACTGCCTAAATCAAGAAAATCTAGCGCCAATGCATAGCATTCGCGTCTCCTCCGCGGCTGCATTCAAGGTTTCGCGACGGAGCCTTTGGAGAATTTATTTGTCTAAATTGACCTCGACTTCTTCCCCATGCCGCCAACGAAAACTCTAGAGAAAAAAGATGAGGCCACCTCTGCACCTGAGACTTCTCTCTCACGACAGACGAGGAAGATCAGAGACTTCTTCTCAATTCCGCCGCCGGTAAAAACGCTGTTCGACAATGTTCCGCTTCTAGTCTACCCTGCGAACGAACTTCCACAACGCGCCCCCAAGCCTTCCAGGATCCCGAGTCTCTATGTCTTTAGCAAGAAGGAAGATGCCGCCGCTGGAAGGCCGTCCTTCAATCCCAGCTGTTTGAAATGGCAGGTTTGTGGCCTTGGGAATGTTCTCAAGGGATGGTTTTGTTGACTTCCATAGGCATTTCTGAATATCGCTGGCATCAACCATCGTCTGGTCGCATCGAGCAACCATGCCTCTCCATCTGGCTCGCTACCATTTCTCCTACCGGCTACCATCTCTTCGAACACATCTTCGAGTGCCCTTTATCCTATTCCTTCAAACCGGCTCATAAAATATGCGGAACACCATGGTTCCAAGGTGGAAGAATCTTCAAGCATGCGCTATGAGGCGTATCAGTCCCTCCTCGATCATCGAATACGAAGTGCCTGGGTATGTGAACAGTTTTCTGGCCATACCTGATATCATATCCTGACGGGAAATAGCTATACACCCTCTATCTCGAACCCCTGAATTTCTCGGCAGTTGCATACCCACTCTATGTTTCTTCTACCTCCTCAAATCCACTTGTTCGAGCGTCGATATCTCACCAACTACGATCAGCCGCTGAAACCGAACTTCTCAAGCACTCCTCTATTATCGACACCGACGATTTGTATAGTGAGGCAGACAAGGCATTCGAAGCTCTTTCCATATTACTTGGCAATAACTCATGGTTCTTTGGGAGTGAGAAACCAGCACTATTTGATGCAAGCGTATTTGCATATACTCAGTTGCTGCTGGATGATGGGATGGGATGGAAAGAGAAGAAACTATGCAGGGCCCTGAGGAGGCGGGAAAATCTTGTACAACACCGAGAGAGACTGCTTGTTAGATACTTTGGAGGCTCATAAATTATGGAATACTTACGAATACTGGAGCCTTGCTGGAGGACTTAATTCTTTTTCCGGGTCTGCTTGTCAAATCGTGTTCCGAAAAGGATGGCCTTTCGTCCGATGTTGCCACCTACGCATTTTGCTAGGTACCCCGCTTGTCTTCAATCGAGGTAAGTGGCCATTCCAAATTGTGTACATTTAACGCCGCAGTCAAACCTCTCTCGTAATGCCCAGCTTCCGGGTTCATATTCGTCCGTCTGAAGATCTTTCACGCCTCAACGCGGAAGCTCCCGGGAATCCCTATTCAACTATGAGAGTCGTCATAAACACAAAACCAGTCAGATGACAAGACCTTGGCGGAGACAAAAAAGTTCTTGTCAACCGTGGCAATATAAGCTTAACCCTGTTTCGGGTCCCGTAGCGTTGCTGCTCTTGGGAAGAAGACTTCGTTGTTTTTGGGTCTGGGCAGATCTCAGGACGGCCATCTACCAACAGCTGTATCGAAACCTTCCAAAGGAGTTACCATTATTTGGGATGCCAGTGTTGCTACTTCTTGCACTGCCACTGTAATTGAATGGCTGCTGTTTGGGTTGAGTTTGCCGGGTCAGATGAACTCACCTGCGAAATGCCAGGCGCCTAGCGGGAGTACCGCTAAGCATGTCAAGCAAGACACTTCCCTAGAACAACATTCCGCTAAATAATAAACACTCTAAAATCCGCATTCTGTCTTACCAAGGACCTCAAGATGACCTATTTTGTCGAGAGTTTCGTCTTGGCCGTTCACTTTTGTGCTGTAGCCACTGATAGTGTCATGACTCTTGGAAATATGTAAAGATCGTATTGTCTCTTACACCAGCCTCCATGGTATTGATGTCTATAAGAATGTGTACTCTCTCTTCCGTTCTTCCCTCATCATCATAGAGTACTCGTTTATTCAATCATCTATCTCTACACGACGACTGCCCTTGAAAGACTTCATCCAATCTCAATTTTTTCTTTTTAACAAATTGAAGGTCACATATACTATCGCACCAGTCTTTGCCATCCTTGCTGCCCAAGCCATTACCGCTCCTTCTGAATATAGTTCAACTCCAGTAGAAAAGGAGCCCAAGTATTCGACGCTTTCAGCAAAGAAACAGTTCGTAAAGCACCCTCCATCCTCGGCAGAGAAGGAGGGCGCCAAGCATCCCCACGCCAACAAAGCGCAATCAAAGCCTTTCGTATAAATTACTTGAGGTGACATTTGAACTTGCTCTCTCTATTGCCGAAGAAATTAGAGGAAGTGAGCGAGATGAGACAGATGGTTTTCTTCTCCAGTTCTTTAAAACTTAAAACTTCATAATTTGGGGACAAGTCTTGCAACTCTTATTACTCATATTTAACACTCGTTAGTGTTTCAGTCTTGATAAATCGAACTGAACAACTTTATTCCTAAGAACAGCCTAACCCGCGATCGTGTTTTGTTTTTGATAGGAGAACCATTTCCTAATCCAATTGCGTTCAAGGACCAATAGCACTACTAAATTCTTTAATTCAGCGAACAAACCAACTGTTTCCGTGAGAAAAGCTAGAACTTCAGCTGCTTGGTTGATTGGTCTATTGCCTTCTCGAACTCTTGGAGGATTCGGCAGCTGAGCAATTATTTCAGCAACACAACTTCTAAAATTCTGGTTAAGAGTCTAGCACAAGCTATTCAACATTTCCTCTATCCATAGAGAGCTCTTGTAGAAGAAACAAAATGAAAGAGTCAACTTTTTGTCGCAAGATTTGGCTTTTTCGTACAATGGCCTTTGGCCTTCCATCTCAGACATTGTCCTTCGCCAGGTACAGAGAGGTCTGGCTTTTATAGATATACCGGCGCAAGAGGCCCTCCATCTTGAGTTTTGTGGTCAGATGGAAACATTTACCAGTATTTGAGGGTCTCCACTGTAATACCTGTGGATAATATGCCCAAATAACTCGAAGGTATAAAAAGGAGCTTGTGTATCTTGACTTTCTGTTGACACTTATCCACTTAAATAGGCCAACAACACAAAACCCTCCAGCTAAAACGTTTTGTCAGAACATTTTCCAAACGATGCAATCCCTTACAGTCATCCTCGGCATTGCCAGCCTTTTCGCCACTACTGTCACATCAGCACGCTCTCCCCAATCTCTCAACCAAGACACAGTAGATCGCAGAAACTCTATACTTGATCAGTACCCCAACATCAAATGATAAGCTACAATTTTTGCGTTCTCTGTTTTTAGTCTCAACACCCGATAACAATAAAGTAACGGCACACCGACTTTCCATAAATTAGTCTCTTCTGGAGGGTGTACCACCATTGATGGTTCCACGATATCTATCTTCATTAATCGTGGGTCATTGTCGAAGACTATTGTTAAGTGACCTCCTTCAGTCTATAGTA
Source organism: Cudoniella acicularis (assembly GCA_013054445.1). NCBI lineage: Eukaryota > Fungi > Ascomycota > Leotiomycetes > Helotiales > Helotiaceae > Cudoniella > Cudoniella acicularis. The sequence goes on from JAAMPI010000390.1 coordinate 13,517, forward strand.
TATAAGGAAATGGAACAATGGCTAAACAGGACTAAGATATGCCGAGCCCGGATGCACGGGGCCATCTGTAAACTTGGGAGACAATGGGTGTCAGGATATAAAGCGTTTTATTAGCTCTGTTATGATGAGTTAGATTTAGTTGTGCATACGAGATGGAAATGAAAATTTGAAGTCTTGTAATCTTACCTATGACGCGACTTTACGAGCACAATGAGAAAACGACAGGTGAAGACAAAAGCACATGATAAGAAGAAAATAACTTCGCCTCGTAACGACAAAATGATGATGGATAAGATATATTAAAGCGAGGTTGAAATACCTCATTCTCGTGATGAAAAACGGGAAGATAGAAGTTCAATTACAAATTTGCATTTCAAGATTCACGTGTACCTATTATCTGTCAAGAACCCACTAAAGAACCTTTGACACCCTAAAGAAACAAGCTCCGATTCCAAGAAACTGCACTTTAAATATCTCCACTACTCTAAGACATTGATGTTTCTAATATAGTGAAGAAACTGTTTAGTGGTAATAGTAATGAAAATAACTCGTGTATGATGCCTAAAAATTCAAGAACCATACTAATGATATGTTGCTATGATTAACTGACTATTGTACAGATAATGCGATGCAGTAATTTAAAAGTAAAAGGTTAACTCTATGAGGTGACGAAACGCCTATCGCTGAAATGGCCCACCCAAATATATAAATAAGGAAATACGCAACATCATTCTTCGTCGCTTTCGTCACAAAACATCACCTTTGCCTCATTCACAGGATGAATTCCTCTTCAAGCCAATGCTTCAGAACCACTCGGCCCTCTTCAAAGCTTTTCTTTTCCATTCTAATGATGATGGCAGCATGGGAGTGCATCACCTTGTGAATGTACACAGGATACTTTCGCCAGCCAACATTATCCAGAGCTTGTATCATCCTAAATTGGTATGGAGCGAGAGCCAAAGTTGGAGAATCGTGCGGTCGAGGCTCTTTCTCCGAGTTTTGACGTAGTAGTGGAACTTTGAACTCGTCTTGTGACGAAGGTGTTTGATCGAGTGAAGAGGAAGAAGGCTCTTCTTGAGCTGCCTCCTCTTCAGTACCTGCGACAAGATACTCGTTACTCTGAGCACTGTTTATGTTCTCATAGACATCCTCGACTGCTTCTCGCATGTTGGTGATGAGGGGAAATCGGTAATTTCCAGGTTGAATTCCGGCCAGGCCACGCTCATGCAGGTAAATTCTGCGGTTGCTTCGAAAAGATTGGATTCCAGAATTTATCAGGAATGCTACCACGCCTATGGGGATGAAGATGATCATGGCCAGAAAGAAAGGCAGACGGCCAATAGTCGTTTGGCTTGCTTTCAAAATGCCTCCATAAAAGGTATCGTGGGGTTCCTCAGCGTCAAGAGGTGTGATGGGAGTTTTGGGATCAAGTATAACGTCGCCATATTCCGGTAAGTAGTTTATCTTTATCTTGTCTAGATGTGTAAAAGGGTCGGTCTTTGAAATGCCAGTTGTGTAATAGACAGCCGTTCGATCATTAACGATATTTGCGTAAAGGGTCCTTCGTTGAAATTTAGCAAGGCCTTTGATGAAAATCGAATCGGGATCTGCTAAAACTTCTAGGAGAGGTTTGCCTGTATCTCGAAAGCTATCGATTGTGAAGAGCTGTCTGCCGGAGGCCGATAGGGTTCGAGCTCCGAGAACATTCCAAACATGATTGTGCCAGCCGCGTAGTGGGGTCCGTACTCCGAGATGAGGGCTCGCGAACGTGTGGAAGTTCTACGCCTATCAGCTCAGTAAACCCGGGTTTGGATCCAATTCAACTCACTACGGGCTGTATTTTTTCGAAGAATCCCTTGCTGTCAAGTAAGCCTGCGGCATACCTAATCACAAGTCCACCTAGGGAATACCCGACCAGCGAGAGCTTCTTGATCTCTTGTCCTTCCTTTGCTAGCCTCTCTATTTCCTCTTCAATTTCTTGGCAGACTCGCTCGCCACCAACCTCGATTCCATCGTAAGTGAAGCTGTTACTATTGCGCTTAGCAACGAGAATATGCAGGCTGTCTTCTGGGTGTTTTTCGCGGAGAGACTTGGCCATAACTGCTAAATGGCCTGGGTTGCCCCAGAGGCCATGAACCAAGACGCAGAGGTGCTGCGCTTGGCTGTTACCGGTATAATCCATCACTGTGGGAGAGAGGAAGGTCCGGTCAAGGGAAGAAAACGAGAAGGGAAACAATGTGATGGATGAAATGTTGGGTGGTCGAAGGATGCCTCGAGCAAATGCCGAGACACTTTCCTGACCACTAAAAATTCCGGGCTCCGGCGCGTGTGAGGTCGCTGTGGCAGACGCGTTCGGCTAGAGGCTAGGATTAGCAGGCTGCAGCTGGTGACGATGTGGTGCAGTTCGGTGTTCGTTATTCCGTAGAGGCGCTTTTTAAGGTTGGATCGACTTCAAGTCTCGAGGATAGAGAAAAGAAGGGGAGAGGACGAGCTTTTGTACAATTAGAAGTGGCGGGCGCAATCCACCAAGGTAATATAGTATGATAAGGGAAACAGAGATAACGGTACCAGGCTGTGACCTGATAGCCAGGCTTCACCGCCAATGCAACGTCGAAAGAGCTCTGATCTGCTCCATGGCCCAATTGCACAAACAAAGTTGCGTAAACTGAGAATGGAACCAAAGAGTGCAAACAAAGGAAAGTTGGGTCATTGTTGATGGCGATGGCTCTTATTATCAATACATGTATCTGTATCGGACCTAATCATGTGCTATACCGAGTGCTATTGAATTTCGGTCCCAAGAGGCCGATAAGAAGATTATGCTGGAAGCACAGGCCTGTTCAGCGGTAGAGACCCTGCTTTTAAGGCTTGTACACCCTGGTTTGGGGTTCTTTCCCCTGAGGCGCTTAGGCGTCCCAATCCTATCCGTGATCGTCAATCTAGACACCCGACCCGACGCCACAGCTTAAGCCTCAACTAACAACGGACAACAAGCACCACGAGAAGCATCGATAACAGGACTGATGCCCACAAAACCTTCACCCTTGCCCTTGACATTGTGACACCTGGTCTTGGAAGCAGGAATAGGCTTTGTTTAGCCTTGAGTTAATCTAGGTTCCGCCCTCGCCTTACTTTTCAGCACTGCCAAATATTCTTCTGGGGATCCACAGACGGCTAGAGTTTGCTAGCCAAGAGTTCCTCAACATCAAAACGGCGTTATTTATGATCACGAGCTTATCCGATAGAGTGAACCGAATACTTCGCATCCTCTCGTGAAGCATAGCTGCTTGCCTTCATGACGATGGGGTCTTAGCCTAGCTGACATTTCATCGCCTTTGTGTTTGCAACCTACCTAGGTAACAAACCTCAAAAAATTGCAGTACTGCACATTATACAGTTCAGCCTCACTCTCGACTTTCAACTTTCACGTTTGATCTTCCACCATATCAACGTACTTGTTTATGAATTTTAAGCGATCAAAAGTCATCCACGAAATCTCAAAAAAAATGTTCACCTCCAAAGGCCTCTTCTCGGCCATAGAGTGTCCACATCAAGACACGTGCATACTACCACGATGCATATTCGGACATCCAAAAGGACTTCTTTTTAAGGGAGAGTCTTCAGTCCGGGATGGAGTCTCTGCTCCTATTCAAGGAGATGATGACCAGGGTGACCAGGAGAGTCGTCGAAAAAGGCAAAAGTTGGATGATAGAGCTTCGACAATAGGTTCCGGGACTTTTATTTCAGAGAAAGCTTCTACATCCGGGGTTGGCCAAGCAATCAGGGATTCATCACGCTCTGCAAACTTATCACAATTACCTGGGGAAAATGACCGACCCAAACCATCATCTCTAACCCGTGCTATATCTCCGCCTCCCACACGAAAGAACCCTCAAATTGGTTTTACTACGGCTTTCAAACAAACTCCTAGCCAGAGTAGCAATGTCGATTCAAGAAAACCTAGCCAAAATTTGACGCCCATCCCAGTCAAAGCAGCCTCTGAAACCAAAACGCCTGTGAAAGCACCTCTGAAAACAGAGAGTTTGAACCCTCGACCCCTCAAGAATCCTGCTCCGGCAACCCATCAAATGAGATTTATGCTTCTACGAGCACTTCACGATCAATTCAAAAGATTGAATTCTGAACTTGAGAAGGACGCAAATGATGCGGAGGAAAAGCTTGTTCTGAAAGAACAAGCACTCATTTCGAAAGCCTTAGACGTCGAGGAAGATGCTGCTTCTGGGGCTTCGAGTATTTACTCAAACATTGTGAAAAACAAAATTCTCGCCTATAAGAGGATGACTGTAGGACAGTGGAAGGAAGAAAGAGAGAAAGACATTACTAAAGCAAAAGCGGTAAAGGTTGAAGCATTATCTACTACTCCGGTTTCGAAACCTAATGGACCTCCGAAACCCCTCGAGACTGGACTGAAAACAGAGGAAGAACTTGCATTACTGCCTCGACTTTATACGCCTCTCACAAGCCTTTCAAAACACGGCTATGTTACTTCCATTCCAACTGCTGAGGAAATCGAGCTAGCAAAGAAAGGAATCGAAGCAGCTAAAGGATGGGAAATCTGTGATCGCTGCAAGAGCCGCTTCCAAGTTTTTCCCGAGCGGAGAGAAGAAGATGGCGCTCTTGCATCTGGTGGCCAATGCACTTATCACTTTGGCAAGCCATATTGGCCAGATCGGTCAGCGGATGACCCGAAAGCCAAAAGGGAGAAAAGATACCGTTGCTGCGGTCAAGTCATGGGTGATTCAGCGGGATGTACTATAGGCGATTGCCATGTATTCAAGATCAGTGAGGGGAAACGGCTGGCTGCGGTCTTCAATTTCGAGGAAACGCCTGAAAACCCAGACAATAACTCGTCCAATCCTGTCTGTATCGATGGCGAGATGGGTTATACAGTTCACGGTCTAGAACTAATTCGCTTGACTGCAACATCCTGGCCATCCGGCGATGAGCTCTTCGACATCCTCGTCCGTCCTATAGGCCACATTCTCGATCTCAATACTCGCTATTCAGGCGTCTCACCAAAAGACATGGCTGAAGCACTTCCGTATTCTCCATCCTTGAAACCTCAAAAGTCGACCAAAGACAGTACCAGCAAGCAAAAAACTACAAATTGTAAACTCTCCTGCTGAAGCTCGCTCCCTTCTCTTCGACCACCTCTCGCCCTCAACACCATTGATAGGCCACGGTCTCGAAAACGACCTCAATGCTATCCGCCTTATCCATCGTACTATCATTGACACCGCACTCCTCTTCCCCCACAAAGCCGGCTTACCCTACCGCAACGGGTTGAAAATGCTCATGTATACGCACCTCAACCGACATATTCAGGTTGTTGTTGATGGGAAAATGGAGGGACATGATAGCAAGGAGGATGCAAATGCGGCCGGAATGCTCGTTCGATGGCGTATTAAGGAGGAGTGGGGTCGTATGAAGAGAGATGGGTGGATGTTGGAAGATGGGATGTTCAAGCCACCAAAGGGAGGCCAGGGCTTAGAACGAGTCTCGGGTGTGCTTGGGGAAGGTGCTGGGAGAAAGAGGTCGAGGGAAGAGGATAGGGGCATCAACCATGGATGATCTACGTCCTTTCAAGAATTTCAATCCAGAGGTGCCTCATTGTTGGATGTATTTTCTTCAGCTGCAAGACGACTCCATTTTGTTTCAGTCGATCTCGCGAGAGTCTTATTGAGACGTGGGCGAAAAGTCGGCAAGAGAAACATTGTATAAAATAAGAACTTCTTGAGAGCTGGGCTCTTGGCAGGGGACAAAAAGAGTACATATAATGCATTATCCGTCCATCATTCTATCACAATTACAAAAGCGTTAATTTAGAAAACAATCGTGGCCATTTCGGTCATTATTTGACAATATGTTATGTTCATTGACGCCCCTTTCCCACAAAACTCCAACACACACCACCCATAACTCATTCCACACGTAGCCACATGTCTAGAAGTCCATTCCCATCAAATACTCTTCCAAAATCCTCATAAACTTCGCAACAAAGGCTTCCAAGTGGAATATGACCTTCGTGCCCATCCGTATTCTGTGCTCATAGAATGCAGACCATTTTATGACATCAGCCTTTAACGCATCATCTATCAGAGGAATGAGTTTGAAAGTTAGAGTTTTGAGGATCGTCGTTGGCGGAATGCAGTGGGTGAGGAGATCGTAAAGCATTGCGCGGACCTCGAGAATTCGGGCTGGTGAGTGTTCGGACATGATTTTTTGCGCGACAACGCCGATGAGAGCTTCCCAATCCGGGGGAGGGATGGGAGTATCATCAGATACTTTCTCACTGTGATTCCAAAGTCAGCCTCAAGGTTTAACAACGAAGGAAATAAAGGGACATACTTTTGCGCATGAACCGCCTCATACATCAGCAGCGCCCTTCTCAGATTCCTACCACTCTCTTTCGCAATCCTCCTCTCCATCTCTCTCGCCATTGGGAATCCTTCCTTCTTCCCACTCTTCGCCAGCACGTCACAGATTTCGCTCTCTGTTGGTGCTGGAACCCTAACAAGCAACGTCCTGGACCGAATCGGTGCAATGATATTCGCTGTACTGTTTGCAAGCAGAATCAACCGCAGATTGGGACTGTATTTCTCCATCGTTCTCCTCAATGCCGCTTGCGCATCACGCGTTAAATGATCTGCCTCATTTATAACCACGACCTTGAATTTCTGCTTGGCGCTCTGATCGACTTGTTGTGTCTGCGCCACCTCCTTCAATAAATCCTGCACGACGACTCTGTCATAGTTCCCAACGTCTGAAGGTGTGATTTCGAGATGGTAGACTGAGGCTACGATGTTGAATTCGAGTTTTCGATTGGATGTTGTCTGGAAGACGCGAGAATCGATTTTTATTTTTTCGACACCGGGGCCGTAGAGTTCTTTGAGTGTTGCTATAATTCGTGTCTTCTTGCCTGCGCCAGATGGGCCATATACGAGGAGATGAGGGAAGTCACCAGATTGAGCCTGCTGGGGGTTAGTCTTGGGTCTGGGGATAAAGAGGTAAGGACGTACGAGGGAGCGGAGACGCTCAGAAAGGTCTTTGTGGTATGTCAATTGATCAAGAGACCTGGGCCGATGTTTGTCCACGAGAAGCGCCATTTTGTGTTATTGAGGTGGAAGCTGTAAGAAGATAATTTCTTGACAGAGATAATGATGGAAAACGCGAGGATGCTTTGGAGGACGCGTTGAAGTTCGCGTAGAGTGATTGTTGCAGGCCGTATAGCGGTCCGTGCAATCCTAACTCATATCTTAACGACATCTCATCGAGCTCACGAACTTTTAGCCCTATAATTTTCATAACTTATTGGAGTAAATGTCAGAAATTGATGATTCTGAAATTGAACAATCAGAATCGGTCAGTTTACGACGTTATAAGGCTTGAATGCCGAACTGTGTTTAGTAAAGCTATACATACTGGCAATGCAAAGACTCGTTCGAACTCTCGTATTCCTTTCCTTGAGGTCTTTCCCTACTCCATTCTTTTATCCAAATAAATATCCTCCGAGGCTGCTTCTCATATGAGGCCTTAAATTGAGCTGGTTAGTTAGAATACTACAATTTTCGTGGTAATGACTTGCCTAGAAGTTCCCAATCTAGAGCTTAGTTGTATGGTCATCTGTTCGAGCATTGTTGAACATGTTCTGTACATTTAATCTGGTAATCATTTCATGTCTTTACCATACTCAGCTGTTGTTCTCATTAAAAATACTAATGAATTATATTAGGAACGAAAATCGGCATAACACTTTGCACAAAATACCCCCTTTAACGCCTCTTGACGTATGTGCATTATCTTGGATTCACTATGGGAATCCTACTTCCAATCAATTCGCCCTAGTTGGTTGCTAAAATACGCACTTACAAATAAAAGGTACTCACATTATCTTAGAGATCTTGCGACTTTGTTCGACTACCTTCTTGGCCTTTTCAACTTGCCTCGTATACCACGTCAACAGAATCCTCAAAGTTCAAACGGACGCAGATTATATAAGGGAAGACATACACGCTTAGTGTTCGGAGCTATTGCGAGCCAAAATGCCGACATCCCTCTCTAGGTGGGCTCTGCCAGTCACCTCTCTCACTCATATTCACTTTCGAAGCCCCACGCCTCCATACTGTCTTTAGGCCCGGCCTCGCTTTCGAACCCTTCACTATTAAGCCGTGCACTTGCCGATCTTTTCGTCTCTTTTCAATATTAAAGTACGCAAATTTTGTTCAAACAGCAATCAAACAGCACTTTCCAACCGTTGTTTCCGGTAAAAGAAACAACAACCAGAAAGTATTGCACCATTGCATCTGATAGGACTGAGTAACACCCTTTGAATTGACATTGAAGATTACTTCTGTAATCGGATAGTCTTCCTGGGTTAATCGAAGTCTGAACTCTCAACAGTGTTGCACAGCGATTGCCACCTTGGGCGCTGGGTTGATGATGACATGTAGGGGGCGCACCAGCTAGATTCACAGACAAATACGCTAATTCCGGTCAAGTGGCCATATAGAACGGTAAGTCTTAATTTCTTTTTTGTTGAATTATAATAGAAGTTTGGAATATAATTGGTTTGCGGTTTTTTGGCATTCTTTTAGCTTCGTTTGATGTATGAAGTGGGTCCCTGCTCGCTAGTGTATGATTTTTGTTGATATTTGCCTATTGTTCTGCACCTACGCATTAATTTTTGCTTGCGTTGCAAAAAACCTTACTACCGTCACTTTGAAGGCCCCTCATCTGATGTTTGTTAGAGCTTCAGCCTACGGTTTGGAAATTTTTTGCACACTGAAACCTGAGACTGAGCAGTGACCTTTGTGCCTCAATATAGCTGAATGGGTGCCCTCAAATGCAACTCCGCTCATCGATTATCAAATGGCCCGTCCCATGTATTAACTCACGGAACTTCAAGAAATGAAAATTATCTAACTTCCAGATTAGAGAACAAGGAGAAGGAAAACTGAATTTTATACTTCGCCTTTGCATATTACAGCTACGTACCTCCTTTTTTCCCTAGATTTCTGGCAACTTGGGTTTTCTCAACAGCATTGCACGAAATCACAAGTAGGCCGTTCCGCAGTACGCAGAGTGAGCTACCAGGATCCTGGTTACCACCACTAAGCACTCGAAACAAGCCTATATACCATCCCTCTTTGCGATCTACTTAGCAAAGGAGCTACCCCTCGATTGTTCTGGAAATCAGAGTGGAGCTCTTGACTTTATATCTGACAGGGTTGGTAGGATGCGCAGTTGCATTCTTTCTCCATGAGTGTGGCTGGTTGCGTTTTTTAAAGTGAAGTTGCAAAACTAGAGCTTTCGGTGGTCACTTTTGCAACCTCGCGAAAATAGTTCAGCAGCCTCGCCAACCCAGCTACAACACTTCGACGTATCGCCAACTTTGAATAAGTTCAAAGTATGGGATTGTATATGCGGCAGTGTATAATTGAATTACTGCTTTGATAGTGCTAAATTTGAGTTTGTGACTATTTATACTATTTTAGTGTCCGCCACCAGAAGCTGGCAATGGTAGCGAAGGCGGTGGACGGTGGACGGGTGCCCTCTATTACACAATAATTTTGAATTTATTAAAAATTGACACGGTCAAATTCACCTCACGGCACAAATTGAGAGGCTTGTGTGCTGGTTATACGCATTTGGCCGGTGCTGCTTTACGCCATTCAATTTATGCTCGTCACATCTTGCGAGGAAATTTCCCACAAATTCAATAGAACTAAGTCTCCCAACTCAAAGCAGCCTCATTGGTCTTTGCGGGACCGCCTTTCTCTTCTTGCTCTCGTCACCTTACTTAACAGACCAGTTCTTCACAACAACAACTTCATCGCGACTCCAGCACCATTGGTAGTCAAGCATATCGCAGAAGACTAAGAACTGTTCTTCGCACTTGTTACTTTGCACCCTCTTACCCTTCTTCACACTAACACTACTATCCTTCGACTAAAGATCTCAACTTCACTCCAGCGACATTGTCGCCATCACAGTAAGCTTTTTACACTCTTGTCAGCCTGTATTCTACAAGATGGGCAAGAGAAACGCTTTCGTCGCTATTGGCGAACAGTCTAGCAGCACTTCTAAGAGGGTCAACATCGACGACACAAAAATCGACTTGACTCCAAAAAACTCACGATACGAACTCCGGGCCCGAAAGAGAAAGCTTTCCGAGAGTCACGACGACAATGAAAACGACAACAGAAGCAGCAAAAAGAGAAACATTCTCCGCTTCAACAGTTCGGTCATCGCTCTGTCTAAAACGAAAGCTACCGCAGCTGCAATTGCAACTGGCAACACCCCTACCATGAAGAGAAAGCTCAATGAGCCCAACTCCGACATCCAACAACAACGGGCCAAGAAGCCTAAGATTGGAGTCATCGACTTAACACGCACTGGCACACCTCCCCGTGTTCAAAAGAAACCAAACTTCGGACAGAAGATCACCCATGGCAATAACTACCGCCGCGTGAAGCTCAAGCTTACACCCCCCAATGTCATCGACTTGACTTCCGACACCCCTCCTCCCTCTCGCACCCAGTCCGCACAGTCAGAACCCGACAAGAAGGGTAACGCCTGGATCGAAAATGCGAGATACTGGCTAGAACTCGAAGGCAAGTGGGAGCCTGTCAAATGTCTTGGCCATGGTGGCTACGGAATTACCGGTCTCTTCCGATATATCGGATTACCAGATGGGAAAATTCCAAAGTTTATGGTTGTCAAACAGGCAAGTGGTTTTCAACTCCAAAATCTTAACAAACAAAATACTAACTCTTTTTCATAGTCTGCCGGAACTGGAATTCCCGCCCTTCGAAAGGAGTCACAATTTCTCCAACAATTGATGGGCCAACCTGGTATCGTGCAAATTTATCGGTCATTCCATTTGAGATATGGCGCTGGTACCCACAAGGAGTTTGATCCGTATGGCAAAGTTGCACGCATTTACTTAGAATACGGCGACTTAGGTGACCTCTACCACCATTTCGTTGAGATGCTCAGAGAGGAACAAGAGTAAGCATACCTGGTCTCTAATTTTCGAATGTCCGCTGACAATTACCTCTTCAAAGACCCGAAGAAATAGAGGTCTGGAATCTCATCAAGTGTCTTGCCGATGGAGCTTTGTCTCTTGAACGAGGAAATCCTATCAACAGTCCGAATGGTTATAGACCTATTATGCACTTTGATATTAATCCTATGAATGGTTTGACTTACCTACTCTAATCGTACCACACAGAGACTGACTTGCACTTTTAGTCTTAGTATTCCATGACAATAAAAAGGATTTACCAACCTTCAAGGTATGCAGACTTCTCATGTACAAGATCTAAAGTGCTGACTCTTGAATTAGCTCACCGATTTCGGTCTAAGCTCTTCGCTACCAGAAAACACAAATACATACACCTGGATGCGACATGCTGGATGGAGAGGCACAAAGGGCTTTCAGGCACCGGTAAGCCGATCCTTTGCTAAATAATTTCAATGGCTAACAAAATTCAGGAGCAATATGAGGGCCACCCAGATGAAAACAACATCTCCCTTCCGGCCAACATCTATGGAATTGGAATCATAACATACGCCTATATTTTTCAGAAATATCTGGAAACTGATGAAATCTTCGTCGCTGACTTCTTACCCCACACAAACTCTGGATATCGCCTGCCAGATAGTGAGGGCAGGGAGGTATTCTACACCAAGGCTCCAGAGATCAATGGCCTGGGTTATTCCAGCGAGCTGAAGAAGACCCTCTTTCAATGCCTCGCCTTTCTCCCATCAATGAGACCATCCGCCGGAGAGCTGTCGAAGAAGGCAGGCAATATGATCAAGGCCATTCGCAGAGGAGAATACGAAGAGATCTGCAACCACAATCGCTATCGCCTTAACTTGTCGCCTGAATTAAGACCCCAAATTTTCCGTAGGAGCAAGTTTGTCCCGTATTGGAACATGAGATTTGAGAAGAAGGTTTACACAGGAGCAGACGTTTTGGAGGCGGATAAATCTTGGGACTGTCACCTCCGGAACTACTTCGTTGACCGCTTGAGGCTGGGACAATGAGCTTCCTCCCGGGCAGAAGACAGCATGAAGATCATGTTTCTTACAAAAACCTACGAAAATAATCACCAAACACACACCGTTATTTTACCGAAAAGATCACCGACGAAAATGACTGGAGCCCTTTACCAATCTGCTCACGCTTGAGTACTTACTTTACAACCAGCAGCCATCGACGGCGCTAATCCGAAGATCTGGACACATTCCTGGATGTCCCTGGGCCTGGGCACCAAGATGTTTCTGGTACCAAAAAACCTGCACTTTTCTTATCTAAAACAAGACCTTTTTAAGGCAATGAAATCATTTCTTTACCCCTGTGCTCATTCCCGAGCGCATTCTTTTCCACCCCAAAGCGATTGAGGCATTATTCACGATTGACGAACATCTTGGCATCCTTGGAATTGGACACTTACCATTTCACAAGTTCGCCAAAAGCCCAACGAGGCATCATTTACGATTACGGACATAGGGACGAATTTCTTATTTTCCTTGGACTTGGACACATTTTCTTGTATACACCCAACTACTTGTTAGAGGATCATGCACGACACTGGGCACTGGCCACGGGGGCGGATACGGTCTGTCTCATTTTGAGGCGCGCCGGTTTTGGCATTGGATTTATTGACGAGGATAATGGGATATGAGCACCGGATTCTCTTCACATGGAGTACGTTAAGCAGGATGGATACACACATATTCCGGCGTTTTCAGCCTTGAGACTGGATTTTATGATACCCAAGGATACCCCAAACGCGAAAAGAGGCTATTTACGAACATGCATTCTGCATTTCGGCAAGGAGTTTGGGATTTTATTTTTGCACTGCGGCGCACAGATGTTATTTGACTTTTCTCGTAGCATGCACGGCTTGTTCTTCGGCCTTTAATAATTGATTGTTTCATTGGGGAGCGATAATGTATCTCTCTTGTGATTCTTGTGCAAAACCCTGAGCGTGAATGATGTCGAGCTGAATTTCCGAGTCTTTTTTTCTTTCTATATCTCTTCTGATTACGCTTTATGATTTAATTCGCAACGCACAAATTTCCACCTCTGTAAGTGCTAAGGCGTGCAAGAAGGATGTGCCAATTATTACTTTTCATTAAATTACCTCGTACATCGTGAGCTCCGTTTGAAATATTAGATAGTCTTTTGCACGGAACTCCAACCAGCCTCTCTTTCCCTATTCATGACAGGCAGGTTTCTACGCCATATTATCTCATTCAAAACCCCCCATACCTTCTTATGCCACCACTCCTTGCCCCCTCAAAATATTCATTTCAAAGACATTACTCTTTTCGAATTCAAACACTGAATGCATGATTCTAAACATAAGTATCAAGCGAGCCACCATTGTAGAAACAGCTGGTAGCAACCACTGCTGGTGTCGTTGTGCTTTTCATCGTACAGCTATTTGTTTCACCATTATCAGCATCTTTATTCTCTCTTGCCATTTTGAAGGATTTGCAGAAAAAAAACTTACACTTGGCTGATGGTTTTTTCGACGAAGATGAAGGTGTCGGTTAGTCGTAATCGGGTGTAGGTCTTCTGTGAGAGAGTCTTGGTGGTGGTGATCATTGTTACGCCGTGGCAGGTGGTTATTGGAGTGGGTGTGCTGCGGGATAGTTAGATATTTAACAGGAACGAAGGGGATATGTTGGCACGAACATTGTGCTAATTGTTGTTGCGACACCTGGAAAAGAGATGTTAGTGAAAGCTCTGGAGAGAAGGTGAGGGGTTTTTACTCGTCTCAGTGACTGTAGGAACAGCAAGAACGGTAGTAGATGTCGTAGTGGCTGAGGATGTTGTTTCTGTGACCGTGACAGTTGCAGAATCTTCATTAAGTCAGTAAAATAATCACGTGGTTCATTTGGTATACATACCTGGACCACGTCTGACAATGTGGACATTGCGAGCTTGCTTGAAAGTCACGTCCCGAGCTTTGTGGACCTTCATATCCGGAGTTCGAGCTTTCATTCTCCATGGTGGTGTGATTGTCATGTGTGGCAAATATATTGCGTGTTGGAGCTTTGGGTCTGCTCCGCGAGGGTATGGAGGAGGCGTGCAACTAGCGGTTAATACATTCGTAGAAGTGCTTTCCACCCAGGAAATGCCAGTGGTGATGGTAATGGAGATTGTATAAGTGCTGGTGATGAAAACTGGCGTGGGTACAACAATGGAGGTGAACACCCTTGTCTGGCAAGCACGTCGTAGTTGAAGGTGGCAGAACTGTGGATCCTGTTGATGTAGACACTTGCGTTGAGGCTGGAACCTGAATCAGAAGAGCGATTTTATACTCCAGATAGAAATTTCACTTACTGACTGCATCGGGAGTTGACGTTATTCCAACAGTGACTAGAAATCAGTTTAGCAAAGGTGCCGCGTGACTGCAAGGAAGCGTATTTCGGTGTGAGATGCTTACCCGTTGGAGTTTCCTAGATATAGATTAGCACTGTTCAGTCTCACCTCAACCAGGAGTACTTACTGTAATGGTCGTTGGAACACCCACGGTCAATGTGAAAGTGCGTACATATGCAAATGTCAAGCCCTCGATCACAATGTACCAAGTACCACTAAACATTTGATTTTGGGTAATTGGGCAAGTAGACAAGAAAGATGTGTAATCTGGACTTGTGGGAATGTCTGAGCAAAAATATTCATTCTCGTTGGGGTCGACGAGAATTGGTGTGATCTCTTCATTGTCACAACCTATATCGTATTTAGCTTGAGAAGTCGAAAAATAAGAATATCATGAAACACACCCGAGAAGTCTGTCAAAAAGGTGAAGTTCGTTGTTTGGGTGTTGTCAATGAAATATGTCCCTCCATTGACATAATCAATGCCATAAGAATTGCAGTCTGCAGCTGCATATCTTACAAGGCTCAACAAAGTGTAGATGAAAATGAGGGAATACATGTTGGAACTTGTAACGAGAGTGTTTCCAAAACAGAGACGTGGGTTTTGGGAACTGTCGATTCCCTTGCCTTTGAGTATCTCCTCAACTCTCAGCCGTTCACATGAAATTAACTTCACGAGTCAAGGTCAGCGTTCTTATGGAAAAAGAATCCCTTCTGACTTCAACAGACTATACAGCCATGGGTCCTTGATGTAACAAGGTGGGGCTGCTCAGGTATAGCTCTCCTAAAACCAACTGATGATAAGCTTGTCAATGTCCGGAACCCAGATTGAGTAAGTCGATAAAGCAAGTCGAGACGATGCAAAAGCTCGGTCTCCCGTTCCTGTACAAGGCCTTCATTTCAACCTCTGTTAGGGAGGACCTTTCGGGCTGGATTGCCACACTAAGCCTAGTTATGGGTTTACCAATTCCCAGGGTTGTGTACGTATGCACGGATTTTGTCCCCATAGATGTCAGCTTCAGGGTCAAGCGCTCGAGGAGTAAGTGTTCAAAAGAAAATTGGGGGTGTTAGTTGCCATTGTGCATATTCTTTAAAAAGAACAAGCCCATGAGAGGTCGGACTGAATGATCGGACTGACAAGAAACGGATAGCAAGAACGGAGAGAGATATCGGGAGTGAGAAGTACGAGCGAGGAAGAAACGAAACACGTTCTCCGAGTGGCCCGTGGCCCGTCGCCCCCTAGAGTCCTGACGTATCAGATACAGTGACGCAGGGAATTACCGAACGGCGGTGCAGGCTAGTTGTGTGGCGTCGAGCTTTTCCGGACGTCCTTCAGAAGCTAAGCAGCCGGGTGGAGCTTGTGTGGAGTGCAGCAAACCATTGACTGCACACTGCACACTGCACACTGCACACTGCACAGCGCAGAAATACCTCTTGGGGGGTGGATAGCGGCCGGTGCCCAAGGACCGGGTCTGCTTGGCGTGCGGTACCGTATCGTTACCAGAGTTGCCACTGAAATGCCACGATCTAGAAGCTCCCACCGTGCAGCTCGTATTCAGGTCTTGGGCCGCCAGCTGAAGAGCGATTTGAAGATATCCAGAAGTGCTACCCGAGAGTAAGAGCACGAGTAACCGTGCGGCAGGGCGTGGCTGCGGGACGAGTCGGCAATGGTTCAAGATCTTATCAGACCATGACTCCATGAGTCTATGACGCCCGAATTTAATTTGAAGTAATCGACTGTGAGGTTGCAGAGCATCTGAGCGCAGTGAGCAGGCTCGTCTCTCGAGGCGGCCAAAGAGAAGCTAGAGAAGGTAAGATGCAGCTGCAGACTGCAGTTGAGGCGGACCTCGGATTACTGTACTGTGCAGTATCAGGATTATCGTGATTCGTGTGGACAGCTCTCCGCGTGCCCCAGAATCATCTCAACCGATTCTTGAAGCAGCTGCGGTGTCACGGACTTCAGCAAGCTCTTACTGTCAGATTATCAGATGCTCGTATGCGCACGTACCATAGAATGCCCTTCTACCCTGTTACTCGCTAAATGGGTCCCTGTAGGCGATCTCAAGTTCCAACGACATCGATGCTTTTGCCTCCATTGATCAACATTTCATCCCATCCCATTAAATAAAGATCTTACAGCAGTGTCAGCACGTCTCACCTAACCTTCAGCCTCAGTCTCAATGATCAGTATACGGCCCAGAACACTCTCCCACCTGCACTCGCTCCCGCACCCGCATACGCACAACCATATCCCTATTCGAAGTAGACGGCATCAATTTATCTCTCAGCACCTGGCAACCCGCCGACACGGCGCACCCGGCTCGAGTCTTGAGATGCGCACTACGAAAAGCACAATGTCACGTCCGTGGCCGTAGTCCTAGCCGTGCGATGCTGTCCGGCCAAACTCTGGGCACGGAGTACAGAACGGAAATGCCAAGGCACAGCGGCATCCCGTGAGGCTCCTAGCCGGTGCTTATTTGTTTGTGTGCTACGTACAGTACAGCACAGCACAGCACAGCACAGCAATGGCCATGCGTTCCCGTGCCCGATGACCCGAGTCAGGCATCTTCCGCCGGGAAGCCTGCAAGTCTTGAGTGTCCAATGCTGATGTGCGTCCTAGTCTTTCCTCCTCCTCGCGCTGTTGGCTGCTTTTCAGTTGACACCCCACGGCTTGTTAGCTCCAAGCCACTTCCGTCGTGCCAAGAACCTATCCGCTGAGCTGGATTTAGTATTTCCGATGATGAGTTCAGGTCCCCTAAAATATTCCTCCGATCCAACAAACTCCACTTGAAATCGGGAAGCCGCAGAGGGGGACGGGTTTGAGTACGTGAAGCCTGTAAGCAGGGAAACACGAGACGAGAAAGACTCATGGGCTATCTGTGCCTCCGAGACCACGACTCAGCAATCTAGTTGAGCGTGGGTCAGCAGGATCACGAGAAAGACACATCTAAAGTCCGATCCGTATCTGTACAGTACATGGGTAAGGTGAGCAATCCGATGTATGAGATCCTCGAGTCTTGACGTCGCGACTTACATCCCGAATAAGAAGTGCTTATCCACCTGTTTCCCAAGACTTTCTTACTTCTTCACTTCATGCAGGCAAATCCCTGACAAATGTCTACGTATCAAGCCGTTCTCATGAGGTTTGGTCCCTGGCTACATAGTCTCCACATACCATCTTCAGAGACCCTTCACGTTTCTCATGCGCTAAACATGCAGATCTCGGCCATGCCTCCCGTACGCCTTTCCTGATCAGACACGCTCCTGTCCTAATTCTATTCCAGGAAGATGTCTGCCTGCGTCTACAACCCCACAGTGGAGTACGACCCGCAATTTAGTTGCTTAAATTTATAGCTGAGATACGCAACTACGCCAGCTCACCGCCCTCGAGCGCGGGTTTGAGTCAAAGACTCCCAACAAACAGCTAGGTTGAGGCTTTTTTGGCGTTTGGATGCCTCGGAGGCTTGATCTCATCCCAAAGCTATGGGTTGTCGGCGATGGTCCTCGTACCGGATCACCGCAGATCAAAACGCCAGTCCTAGTTCCGTTGATGAATCACTGATAAGACGGCTACGTCTTTTGAATGAAAGTTTAGAAGGTGGGCAGCCCACTTGTCAATCGTTCGCTTTCTCCCTTTCTTTCTTGACATCTGCTTCAAAATCTTGTGAACATGTTATTCTCAAAGTACAGTTTGCTTTTGGCATTCAGCCTTGGTGCTTCAACTGGTGTTATTGTTGAAAATGCTCCACGAGCAGTGCAGAAGGTTACATCTTCATCGGTCAAGAGTTCTTTATTGAGTAGCACCAAGACAAGCTCAACAGCAGTATTCAGCCCGAGTGCTTCATCTGGGTCTACATCTAGTTCTTCATCCGGTTCATCTAAGACTTCTTCATCTTCTCCATCGTCAACATCTTTAGTAGCAGATTCACAATGTACAAACGGCCCTTTTACCAGGCAATGTTGGGGAGGCGGATTCAGTATCGCGACAGATTATGATACTGCCTGGCCCGTCACTGGAAATACTGTGTCCGTATGTATCTTTCCCTCGATTTTCATCTCATTGTCAGGCTTACATTTCGTCAGTATCATCTGGAAATTACAAACACGACAATGGCCCCAGACGGCTACGAACGTCTTGTGATGGCAATCAACGGCCAGTATCCTGGACCAACTATATATGCCAGTGAGTTGGAAGGCACAATATGGACTGAACTAGCTGACATTGAAAGATTGGGGTGACACCGTTTCAGTCACCGTCCAAAACAGTCTTCAGCACAACGGGTAAGTGTTGAAAGAGAGTATGAATTATTGGGGCTTTAACTGACTCTGTCCAGAACTGGGATCCACTGGCACGGCATCCGTCAGATGAATTCAAACATCATGGATGGAGTAAGTAACAATAATTTACGTTCCAGTACCTTAGTCCCAGAGAAATCTTCTATTTGAATCTCTGCTCGTATCTGGGAGTATAAATTTTCTACATTTTTCAAAAGCTGACTTTTCCCAGACTAGTGGCGTTACAGAATGTCCTATCCCGCCGGGGTCATCGCGAACGTACACATGGCTGGCAACACAATTTGGAACATCTTGGTATCATTCTCACTATTCGTCTCAGTATGGAGATGGAATCGTTGGCTCCATCGTCATTTCTGGTCCTGCAACTTCGAACTATGACTACGATCTGGGCGCTTTCCCCATTAACGATTGGTGTAAGCAAATATTTTTTCTGGTTGTATTCATGTTGGTATTGGGTATTTTCGCTGTATTTTTACATCCGAGGGGCTGTTTCGACGCGCGTGGTGAATCCGAGTATTTGACGCACGAATTCTGGATCAGAGTGTTGCGTCTGGTACCTATTTATATTGCAAGCACTGTTCAGAGCGTCCTTTTTTTCCCAGATCAAAATGCTGTTTGGAAGCTTTTGTACTGACCGAAACCAGACTACCAAACAGCATTCCAAGTGAATGAAAATTCCCAAACTGCAAACGCCCCACCAACAGCGGATAATGGCCTAATAAACGGTACGATGGTCAGCTCCTACGGCGGTGCTTACAACAAGGCCACTCTACAAAAGGGCAAGAAATACCGTCTCCGTCTCATCAACACGTCCTTGGACAATCACTTCCGAGTCAGCCTCGATAATCACAACCTCACCGTCGTCCAAGCCGATTTCGTACCAACGAAGCCATATACCGCTTCCTCTATCTTCATTGCCATTGGAGAACGGTACGATGTAATCATTAATGCTAATCAGAATGTGGATAACTATTGGTTCCGAGCTGAGGTTATGACTGGTTGCGGAGATAATGCAAACAATGGCAACATTAAATCTATTTTCTCATACTCGGGAGCGGGCACTGGAGATCCAACATCAACTGCCTTCGATATTCCTAGTAACTGCAATGATGAAACGGAATTGATTCCTTGTAAGTACACAGGTATTATTGGGGAAGAGATATGCTAACCCTCCAAAATAGACGTTGTCAAGAATGTGCCAAGCGCTAATTTCCAGTCACAATTCGAGACGCTTGATCTGGTATTTAATTTTGGCCCCTCTGTGGCTAGTAACGAGGAGAATGTCTTGAGGTGGAACATCAATGGAGTGGGTGTTTTTCATTCACATGAGCTCTAAATATTGCTAATGCCGTGAGTTTCAGAGTATGATCGACGTCGACTGGGAGGTTCCCACCTTGAAATATGTACAGGACGGAAATTCAACCTACCCCACCGACCTCAATCTCATCCAGCTCCCTCAGGCTAACGCTGTAAGTTTTCCCCGTCCACGTTGAGCTTGAGATTTCACAGTCACTAATTAAATTGCATGAGTAGTTGCATTTCTGGATCATACAATCCGTGTCAGGCATCGCTTTCGCACCACATCCTATCCATCTCCACGGTCACGATTTCTACCTCATGGGCTCCGGAGATGGAGACTTCTCTGATCCAAGCGTTCTCCAATATAACAACCCGCCTCGAAGAGATGTCGCTATGTTACCTTCTGGAGGATGGCTCGTGCTAGCTTTCGAGACGAGTAATCCTGGAGCTTGGCTTATGCATTGCCACGTAAGTTTTTCTTCCCAGGATCTTACTTGTTTAAGTGAAAGGGGAGCTGATGGTGTGGAATAGATTGCGTGGCATGTGAGTCAAGGTCTAGCAGTGCAGTTTCTTGAAAGAGCGAGCGAGATACCATCTACGTTTTCTCTGGACAGTATTCCCGGAGAATGCGATGCATGGGATAGTTGGTATGCAACGAGTCCTTATAAGAAGGATGATTCGGGGTTGTGAAAATTTCTCTCCCTCTTTTGTTGGCGGGTTGGATGACGTGCAGTAATGAATAATGGGTTAATGTTTATATACCATCTGTGTTGATATATTAAATTTTAATGATGAATTTATGGTTTAAAACTGATGGAGTGCAGATAGATGTCTATGCTTCTTGGGATAAACAAAGTCACGCAACGAGTGTCGCTTAGCGAATTAACCCTTTTTAAACTCTCCTTCCATGTAAAGAGGTGATTACATGGAAGTAAATGAGCGCATTCCAGATCATCGTCTCCTCTCCTTCCCTTAAAAAGTCTCCTATTGCGGGCACTACATTCTCTCAATTTCAAATCTTACTCACTCATATCGAAAGAGGCAAGAAGTGAAGGCTAGTGCATTTTTATTTTTATTTTTGGCGGCAAACGGACCTCTTCTTTATTTCCCCCCTACGTTATTGCACACAGCGCGATTCGTATTTGACGTCAATCCTGCGGAAGGGGACGGCAGAGCATAGGCGGGTGGCAAACAAGACGTTGTTGTGATGATCTTTTCGATTTTCGAGCTCCGTGGGGCGGATGAGAGTCGTGAGTCGGCGACTCGGCGGAAATTACCTCCGTGACCCGACTTCTATGACCTGTAGATGTTTTCCAAACCGAAATGGCGTTAGATTTTGAGGGCTGGTTATCCGTGTCTTTGGGCACCTGTGAACTGGATACAGGGTATTTAAAGTCGTCACTCGTTTGGCTAAAGAATTGTGGATTTTTGGACCAAGCTTGTGTCGAGAATCAGAACCCTGTTGATGGAATCTGGAAAGGGGGCTCGCTTAATTTGGGCAATGAAAAGGGCTATGGACAGGCCAGTATATCACTTGCCCCAAATAAATACCTAGGCATTTAGGATGGTTCTGAAGAGGATTTTTATCAATGCCCACTTTTTCCTCCTCAGGCGGGATTCAGCGATGGAGTATGGTGAAGGGGATTTTGAAGGTTTTCCGCCTAAAGGTGCATTGCGGGTTGCGACTTCCATTCTCAGAGTTCTCATCTTCTGAAGTTTTTTTTTATGTGATAAAGCTCCTCGGTTTGAATGTCGGACAGTACTTTGCATTCAATTTGCATTCAATTTGTATCAGAGGAAATGAAAGAGTGCCAGTCTTAAAGGAGCGAGATACCCGGTATGATGACTCGAGTCCTCCACCGCAAGTCGCGCCTTCCCAATTCGATCTTGCTTCTAGGAGGAAAGCACCCAAAGCCAGGGCGCACCTTCCCTGTCCTCGCCATTAACCATGCCAATTCTTTCTCTGCGCAGAAAATGTCTGTAGCATTTGCAACACTATCCCAATTCTTATTCCCACCACCAATATTGCATAAACGGGCATCAGGACGTCGCAATGCCACAAATCCAGTAAGACTTACACTCTTGTCTATATCCATCTGCCAATTTGTTGAGCAGTGATTTCATAGAACTAACTTTCTAAAGGGCGACCTTTAAGGCGTCAACGAACGATTCTGCAGACTGGTAACGATGCTGCAAATGCGTAACAAGACTCAGGTTCATGCTGAGATTTGCGATAGCAATAGAAAACGGAAATCTAGGAGAAACAGTGGTTCGGGTCCCATTAGGACACCCCCTCGCAGGAGTCGGCGATTCAGCCCTTACGATCGGAGATCGAGGAGGAATTCAAGCCGGTTTGTTCCCAGAAGTTGGGTGAGGAGAAGGTCATCCGCTGACTACTTTATTAATTCATAGGTCTGAATCAGAGGATGAAAGAACCGACACGCCTACAACCGCACACTCAGAGCCAGATATTGATGGAGGAAAACTAGCAAAGAAGGCCCGCTATAGACTAACCCTACCCAAACCATCGAGTACCAACGAATTGAGAAAGGAAAAATCCGCACCGACTTGTATGAATAGACAAGGAGATTTGGCCATGCCAGGAGACAATACAGCCTGCCACGACATAGAACCAGCTGATGAGGACACCCAAATACCGATGTCTGACATGCACTCTGAGGGTAGTTATGCTTCTGAAATCTACATTCCTGGATCAGAAGACGATGAGCATCCAAAAGGACGGACTATGGGTGCTTTGTATAGTCTTGATGTCATGGCGGCTAGATTCAAGCAACAAGCTCGAAAGGCGAATGTAGCTAGATGTGTACCCTCTGCTCAAGCCACTTCGAACTATGGCTGCCTTTACCCGTAATTTTCACGATTCGTCGTGCTAAAGAGGGAGATGACCATTGGTTGGCATGGCAAGTCGAGGTTAAGGGGCGATGAAAATTGATGGCGGCTTCATAGACTTTGAGCTGGCTTGGAACAACCTTCATTCTTCTGCACTTAACGTAAGTTTACTGACTTGTGAATTTTCTGCTTTATTGAATGGAACATTGGAAATTTGCTGCATTGCCTTCATTTCATTTTTGCTGGTATACTGTCTTTGGCTTGCGTATTTCCTAATTCCGATCTCCGAATTGTGTTTCCTTTCATGCTTCGTTTTCTGCAATTTTCTCTCGCGAAGTAAAGGCATGATGTGAATCAGCATCTCGGATTGGATCCATACTAATAACCCGCTTCCTCCAATCCATCACACCCCATCTCATCTTCTGAATCAGACGACGAAAAGTCACCGTAATAATCCCAGTTAACTCCACTGCCCGAAATCTTGCCCATCCGATCCATAACCATTGTCACATCAACTGTTTTCTCAGAGTTAGTCTCTGGAATGAAGCCATCGGGGATACCAGGAAGATAGTATGGCTCGAAATCGCTCAATTTTTTGAGCTTTGGATGGCTAGGGAAGGATTTCCAGAGAGCAAATACCACATCATTCCCAGTAGGTCCATTGCCCAAGAGAACATTACTAGGCAGCAGAATCCTGAAGAGATATGTGATTTCCAACATGTCCAAAAACTGTGTCTTGAAGTATCGGCGGTATTTGACACGGTCTGCGCACCACTTTCTGGAATAAATGCTTGGAACTTTTGTTAGCTTGGCCAAGCTTGAATGGGGGAGGGGGTTGATGCACATACTCTGCAAAATATACAGATCGTGACTCAAGCGAACGCCATGACTTCAACGTGAAGATTGGGAACTGCTCATAGACCTGGCCGAAAAGTTTTCTCCGCTGATCACGACTCAACCTAAGCAGGAAAGAGCTTCCATAATCGGAACGGAGAGCCTTGTTGATGGATTCCAATGCTTTCACCAAGTACTCAATTGAAGCTTCCTCAGCTTTTGTCGCCAGCTCAATCAATCCTTCTCTGACTTTACTAAACTCCTTAGAACTTGGCGGGTACAGATTGGTCGGAACAACAGAACGGATTGCCGTCTTGGTTGCTTGGGTTTCGGAAGCGATGTAAAAGAGGAGGGCTTGGTGCAATTCAACTTGTGCAATTTCCTTAGAATAGAAGTCTTTCTCGGTAGGCACGAAGTTTTTGAACGCCATCGTGAGGACTCGAGTCTTGATCTTCTCAACTTCAATCTACAGGGACTCGGCTTTGGCAAGCTAAAGGGCGGTTAGATCAAGTTTCGGCGGCAATAAAGTTGAATGAGCAGACAGGAGGACACTTACATCTCCTGGCTCCATGATTAACGGAGTAATATCCTTATTCTCCAAGTCTCCGAGTGTAGTTGTGAAGGCAGTTTTGGCAGTAGGCAGCATACCGAGGCCTTCCTGGAAGCACGCGGCAAATGAGTTGTGGTCCTTCAAGTTAGCTGGTTCCCGCACGATTTGCCTGAGTCTTTGTGATATGGTGGGTGCTATTCTTTCAAACTCGAACTTGATGAATTGAGCTCCTAGATCTGCCTGTTTGAGAGGTGATGGGTTAGAAGATGGTGCTGGGTATTGCGCAAGTCGGGGGCTTGCCATGTTGAAGGTGAAGACGTGGCGATGCACTATTGTCTTCCCTGATATTCGCCGGACTTTCAGTGAGAGTTGAAAGTGTTTAGGGGTTTGATCAATCAAGGTGCGACTTTAGATTGGATGCGGTTAATACCCCGATGAGTGTGATGAGGTTGTGGAAGACGAGTAGGTTGCAGAATGGGAATTTATTGAGGAGAAAGAGAGGAGGAGGAATGGGAAGGGTGGTAGGGTATATATAGACAATTCAAAAGAGCTCAAATATATGTGGCTGGTAGGAGTTGAAAGTGAGGTTCTTGTCAAACCAAAGTTGAAAATTCCGTTTTACCTTCCTTTTCAGCGGACCACTACGTTTTTATTAATCCCCTATTTGGTCTCTAGAATCCTGAAATTGAATGGGACTATTCAATTTGTGTTAGAAGCTGTCTTTTAAAGCTGGATTTTGAAGTACTATAGTAGAGTATAGGGTTTTCACTTAAGCGCTTGACCTCACGTTCCGAATATGTCTGTTTGAACACTTGAACACTTTTAATTTAGTACTAATTAAATATCTATTGTAATCACTCTTAAAAACTCCTGCTGTTTAAGTTCTATACACCCTATATTTGAACACTCGTTAGAAATGCCAAACCGCTACATATTTAAGATGATGGAAGAAGGATGATAGGGGGTTAAGCGAGGATGCAGACCTGATGATTCGAAGGTGAACCTCGCAACTATCTTAAAGTATTCTGATATTTCATCCTTTGGAAGCATATTTAATTTGATTTCTGATTCATAATATAGCTAACACGAAGCATTTATGACCAATCAAAATTTAGGAATTAGATTGCATAATTTTTAGTGGCTCGCTCAAATGCGGGCTAACTTTAGTCTTTGCAAGACTCTTAGGAAATTTTTACCTCATAACAGCTAAATATTTAGCACCTCAAAACCACCCCAAGACTAGCTATTCAATTGCTCGTTTTAAACTGAGTGGAGTTGGCCGTCAAACATTTGATCTAAATTAATTTAGTCTTAAATTAAAACCTTATAAATCACCACTAGAACTTCTACGAAGTACAATTACAAATTCAGCCTTTCTCGTGCCGAAAATAGCCTCAAACATTCAAGATATGCCAGAAGATCCAGGGTCTTATGAAACAAAGCGCAAAGCCCTCCTCGAAAAAACCTGGTTCTCCTTCGGCCTCGACGACACCCTCCACGAATTCCGCAAAGCACCCAGTGCTGCTGTCCTCACTACCCTCACGCAAATCTCAGCCAAGCACCAAATCCCGCTCACTGACCTGCAAAATTCACACAAGAAAATTCTTGCGCTGAAAAAAGCCCAGGCTTTTTCAGATAGCAGGACTTCAGACGAATACCGTAAAGAACGCTTCGCTGCAGTCCTGGACAAATTCGCTATTCCTATCACGCCGAAAATGTTAGGTGACCTAGCTGGGATTTACAAGGAGACGCTGGAGAAGTCACTAGAGCTGAAGCTTGGCGTGAAGAGTTTATTTGCGTATTTGAGGTTGATGGGGAAGAAGATCGCGGCGATTACTGAAGGGCCACAGGATGCACAGGTGTGGACTGTTGAAAAGCTTGGTTTTGCTTTTTTGGTTGACTTTTTGGCTACTACTAATTTTTTTTGGTATTTCAAAGACGGATAGGCCGTTTTGGGAAGGTGTTGGAGAAGTTGGGGAT